>SJYQ01002600.1:68450-87478 GCA_006410935.1 Redunca redunca | reverse complement strand
TGGGAAGAATGCATTTAGTTACTAAGTTATTATGTAATAACAATATTTTACTTATAGTATTAAAATTTTAAAGTTGAGTGTGCATTTCCAGTGAAAAAGTTTTCTCAATTTAGTTTAAAATATTGATAGAATTCTTGCATTTCTTAATATAAATGAAGCTGACTTTTGCACTTCAAGCTGAAGAAAATTTACCACTGAACAATGGTGTTTCAAAGTTAGAAACACAAACTAAAGTGTAATTACTCCAAGACTTAATAGTAAGAGCTGTTTTGAAGTTGACTGTAGTAGTTAACATCCCTATATGAAAATGATTCAGTTCTTATAAGTTCTTACAATAATAAATACTTTCTGAAAAGGTCATGTGTATCCTTGAATCCATGGTTAAATTTAAAATATGTAAATACTCTATCAAAATGTGCTGAGACACCAAGGAGACTGTAAGGTATGATTAATGCAATAGACTAAATACTGGGATCAATGAACCATGCTAATAATCTTATTTACAATATCTCTGTCTTCACTCAAAGTCATATGATAACCAAACTAAAAAATCATTTGTTCCTGAATTAAAGAGGGAGGAAATAATATGTATCCTGAAAAACAAAACAAAAACTACTTCTGTCATTTGAACTGACTATAGCAGTAAGATTCTGACCAAAGTACACACATGTGCATAAATCTAAATTAATTTCTTTAAAGGATTCATTGCCTCCTTTAATCAGAAACATGATGTGAATTTTTTCAAATGTTCTTTTCTGAAGCTAATCCTAAATTTGGATATTTTATTGAGTCCTAAATATCTGTCGGATACTGCTATGTGCTCTACTTATACAGTTTTACTTAGAGATAGCAGGAAAAGAGGGGAAATAGAAGGCACAATAAAAGAAGCAGTGACCTACTCCTCATGTTTGATTCATTCATTGACAAGTTAGTTTAGTTACTGAATCGGCTGTTTCACCAGTTTTTTTTCTTAATTATTTTTGGCACCTTCATATTTTATGTCTTCTCTTCCTCATAATTTTTGTCATTTTCTCACCTATACATATCCTGTTTCAGTCAATCCAGATAACTTCTATTTCTAATTCAACTCAACAAAATTTTATTGAGAGTAAGTCATTTTTCTAGAGATAAACCATAAGTCCTTATCTTCAAGGACTTTATAGACTCAGCTCTATAGCATTATGACAGAAATATGTTTTGGGGTATAAAAGATAATATTTTATCTACACTGGCTTCTTGGAGGAAATAACCCCTGAATAAAAAATTAGTTGGAAAAATAGAATTTGAGAACAAGAGAGGGCATATTAAGTAAATAAAGATCTCTTGGGAACCTAAGGCATAATCTAGGATTGATACAATGAAGGTCTGAAACCAAGTTTGGATTTGTTTTAATGATATGCATAACAGGCTCTTTCACGAGTTCATGCTAGACAAGTATACAGCTAATATCATATAAACCCTGAGATTTTCTTACCCTTACCCTGAATATATTTATGGCTTACTCCATCAGTTTCTACAGATCACTGCTCAGAAAGGCCTTCCCTACCTTTATAATATAAAAACCCCAGATCCTCTGATCATACTTTATTTTCCACTATAATTTTTCACCCACTGATATAGTATATATTTATTCATTTAATTGTTTGTTTTCTGCATCCCACTGCTAGACTGTAAGGCCTATGAGAGTTGAAAACTTGTCTATTGAAGTACTTAGATCAATTAATATTTCTTTGAAATGATGTGTGAATGAATGCTGGTCTTCACAGCAGGAACTCTTCAGGTTTTTCAAATCTATGTTCCAAAGTTGCATTAATTAGTATTCTGCACAGGTACATAGATCCCAATCTCATTTATTTATTTATTCATGCTGCCTGAGGATTGGTCTCTAAACCATTTCCATTTTCACCTTCAGAACTTAACATGAATAGTATCTAAAAAGAGTTATCTCAATGTATACTGAATTTAAATATATTAAAATGATTTTTATATTCTACACATTCATTTACTCATTTGTTTAGGGCTTCCCAGGTGGCACTAGTGGTAAAGAACCTGCCTGCCAATGCAGGAGATGTAAAAGACCAGGGTTCAATCTCTGAGTTGAGAAGATCCCCAGGAGAAGGAAATGTCAACCCACTCCAATATTCTCCCTGGAGAATCCCATGGACAGCAGGCCTGGCGGGCTACAGCCCATACGATCACAAAGAGTTGAACACGACTGAGCAACTTAGCATGCACACACTCATCTGTTTATCAGAACAAATCTGGAAGAAATATGGCCTTGGTATGCTCATGTTGCAGTCTCAGCATACAGTGTCTTTCTCACACATCAAATACATAGCATAGCCAACTATAAGTCTTAGAATCCCACAGCAATCAGAGAAGAAAAGTAAATAAAAGGAATATAAAGTGGGAAAGAAGTAAAACTGTCACTGTTTGCAGATGACATAATGCCATACATAGAAAATTCTACCATAAAATTATTAGCACTCATCAATTATACATAGATTATACATATAATTGTAAAATTATACATAGAAGATACTACCATAAAATTATTAGAGCTCATCAATGAATTCAGTTAAGTAGCTAGATACAAAATTAATACACATGAATCTGCTACATTTCTACACATTAGCAATAAAATATTAGAAAAATAAATTAAGGAAACAATCTCATTTACCCCATCACATAAAAAGAATAAAATATCTATAATAAATCTGTCTAAGGAGGTAAAAGGCATATACTCTGAAAACTATAAGGTACTAATGAAGGAATCTGAATACAATACCATGGAAAGATATACCATGTTCTTGGACTGAAAGAATCAATATTGATAAAATGACCATACTACCAAGGCAATCTACAAATTCAATGCAATTCATAGCTAATTTCTAATGGCATTTTTACAAAACTAGAATAAATCATTTTAGAATTTGTATGGAATCTAAAAAGACCCTGAATAGCCAAAGTAATTTTGAGAATGAAGATCAGAGCTGGAGGAATCAAGCTCCTTGACTTCAGATGATACTACAAAGCTAGAGCAATCAAAGCTGTATGGCACTGGCACAAAAACAGATACATAGATCAATGGAACAGGAAAGTTCAGAAATAAACCCACACACCTGTGGTCAGTTAACCTATGACTATGGAGACCCAATGGAGATAAGTCTCTTCAATAAATGGTGCTGAAAATTGGATAGCTTTTCGCCAAGTATAAAAAAAAAGCTTAATGTAGTTTTCTCCAAGTAGCAGTTATACTGTAACTCAAGATAATCTAAATCTGATTCAGTGTCTCTTAAAATGAAATTTCTTTTTTCCTCTCTTGTTTTCTGTTGTGGACTCTCACATTTGTGATTAAAAAGCAAACAAAAGCAAACAAAATTTTAATCCTATGAAAAATTTTACAGGTACTGAAAATATTTCACTATTTTTCCAGTATTTTTTTTTCCCACTCAGTGGGATGGAGACATTTCCAGTTTTCAACACCACTTACAAATTATGTCCATTATCACATACATACTATTACATTGCTATTACTTTTTCTTTCCTCAATAATTGAAGAAAATCATTATATATTATTATGCTCTAGAATGTAGATATTTTAGTTATTTATTTATTTTGAATCAAGGAATACAACTTTATTTGGAAAGCTAGATATCCTAGAAGATGGCAGGCTAGTGCCCCAATGTATCATCTTATCTGGGTCTGAATGCCAGTTTCTTTTATGGACAGAGAAGAGTAGGAGGTGAGGAAAGTGACATCATTCAGTCATGTCCAACTCTTTGCGACCCCATGGACTGTAGCCTACCAGGCTCCTCTGTCTATGGTATTTTCCAGGCAAGGGTACTGGAGTGGGCTGCCATTTCCTTCTCCATATAATGTAGATATTTTATATTGCATACTTATTATGCTGATTATTCTACTGATAAGTACATTGTCACCCTATTTATTTAACTTATGTGCAGAGTATATCATGCAAAATCTTGGGCTGGATGATTTACAAGCTAGAATCAAGACTGCTAGGAGGAATATCAACAACCATAGATGTGTAGATGATACCACTTTAATGGTAGAAAGTGAAAGTGTTAAGTGTGTTAGTCACTCAGTTGTAGTTGTAGTTAGTCACTCTTTGCAACTCCATGGACTGTAGACCACCAGGCTCCTCTGTCCACGGAATTCTCCAGGCAGTAAAACTGGAGTGGATTGCCACTCCATTCTTTAGGGGATCTTCCTGACTCTGGGATTGAACCCAGATCTCCTGTATTGCAGGCAGATTCTTTACCTTCTGTGCCAACAAGGAAGTCCATGGCATAAAGTGAAGAGGAACTTAAGAGCTTCTTGATGAAGGTGAAAGAGGAGAGTGAAAAAGCTGGCTTAAAACTCAACATTCAGAAAACTAAGATCATGGCATCCAGTCCCATCACTTCATGGCAAATAGATGGGGGGAAAGTGGAAACAGTGTCAGCTTCTATTTTCTTGGGCTCCAAAATCACTGCAGGCAGTGACTGCAGCCATGAAATTAAAAGACTCTTGTCCCTTGGGAGAAAAGCTATGACAAACCTAGATAGCATATTAAAAAGCAGAGACAACACTTTGCTGACAAAGGTCTGTACAGTCAAAGCTATGGTTTTTCCATTAGTCATGTATGGATGTAAGAGCAGGACCATAAAGAAGGCTTAGCACCAAAGAATTGATGCTTTTGATCTGTGGTGCTGGAGAAGACTCTTGAGAGTCCCTTGGATAGCAAGAATAGCAAACAAAGTCAATCCTAAAGGAAATCAGTCCTGAATATTCACTGGAGGACTGGTGCTGAAGCTGAAGCTCCAATACTTTGCCCACCTGATGCAAAGAGTTGGTTCATCAGAAAAGACCCCTATGTTGGGAAAGACTGAGGGCAACAGGAGAATGGAGTGACAGAGGATGAGGTGGTTGGATGGCATCACTACTCAATGCACATAAGTTTGTGCAAGCTCCTGGAGATAATGAAGGACAGGGAAGCCTGGTGTGCTGCAGTTCATGGGGTCATAATGTGTCGGACTTGACTGAGTAACTGAACAACGACATTTTTACTGATATATGGTCGAGTCTCCCAAACTCCATTCTTTGCTATATTACCTTCAAATATCATATCATTGAACTATTATTTCCTTTAAATCTTAAATAAACCACATTTTAATCCATATATATTTGAAATCTTATTTCACAATCATGAGTGGAAAACCAGAGGATTTCACCATAAGTAGACCATAATCATAAAACATAAATATCATAAGACAAAGTATTATAAAATTTTAGCTAAGCAATGTTGTCTAGTAAATTTCTTTAGTCTAGTGCCTCTTCTCCCTTTGTGAAAGAAGGAGACTGAATGTGTTAAAATAAAAAAGACACATCATCTCCATAGTAAAAATCTTATCAGAGGAAATCATGAACAATCAGAAGAGATATTAGGCATTGTTCAGGGAAATTAGAGTATCCCTCTGTAATCAATATCCCTTAAATTCACAACAGCTACAATCATCTCTGCTATAATCCAAGATTCTACACTTGGGACATAATGGCATAGAGATAAATGCAGCCAAGGGTTTACTTTATCTCTGCAAAACACATTTTATAAAATGTTAAATCACTGTGTATTTGGTTTATTTTCACTGTATTTGCCAAAGGCTGTTCTGACACAAGAATTATTATTATTATTATTTTTTACTAATTTTCTAAGCAAAGAGAAAAAATATGCTAGAGCAGAAAGAGCTGTTAAGCAGAAAAAGTGGAATTTTATTTCAGTTAATGAGGAAAGGTTTTTAAATCATAGAGTTAAATACAATTTAAGTTTAAAAAATGTTTATTGAACACATACTATGTTCTAAGTGTTGGCTGACATGCTAAAATGGAGGACAAGGAAATGTTCCTAAGAATTTTGGCAATAGAAAAAATAGGGTTAATCTTTATTATTATTGTAGGGTTTCTACTATCAGACAGACAATAGCAAATATTTGTAATATATTTTCTTTTTTAAATATAAATTTTTTTTTAATTGGAGGTTAATTACTTTATAATATTGTATTGGTTTTGCCATACATCAACATGAATCCACACGGGTATACACGTGTTCCCCATCCTGAACCTCCCACCTTCCTCCCCATACCATCCCTCTGGGTCGTCCCAGTGCACCAGCCCCAAGCATCCAGCATCCTGCATCAAACCTGGACTGGCAATTCGTTTCATATATGATATTATACATGTTACATATTTTAAATGCAGTGTTTTACAAGATGTTAACTAATTCTAAAATCAGTACCACGTATGACTTTTGTTAGGTTCCAAAACATTGGGGTGTCAAGTAGTAAATTAGCCAAGAGGTTTGAATGACAAATTGAATATACCTAAGGAAAAGCATGGATCACACAATTCCTGTGCATGCAAGTCAAACAGAATGAATGAAAATAAAAATGCACTTGTCAGTGGGGAAAGGTGCACAGAAAGTATATATAACTATGTCTGAAAATAAAATGTAACATATATAATTGATACATACTAGATGAAGATATGAAATCACTTTTAATAGTTATATATGTAGAAATCTACCCTGTCATAAATTTCTTTTTGGAATATCAGAACAACAGAACTAAGTCATTATCACAGAATGAGATGTTGAGTAATCTATCTCTTTCATTTTGTTTTTATGGGGATAAAATTGAAGAGCATGACATCCTAGAAGTAAAATAAATAAAAATTAATACTGAATTGATTATAGACATGGAATGACCTGTGAAATTTCAATATTCTTAACACTGTGGTAAAAATAGTATTTTAATCCTTATATTTTGGTGACTTTTCAAGATATTAGCACTTACTCTCTGAATAGAGCAGTATAAGGTAGAGGTTAGTATATGAGCCTGCTGCTTCTGCTGCTAAGTCACTTCAGCCTTGTCTGACTCTGCGCAACCCCATAGATGGCAGCCCACCAGGCTCTTCTGTCCCTGGGATTCTCCAGGCAAGAATACTGGAGTGGGTTGCCATTTCCTTCTCCAATGCATGCATGCATGCATGCTAAGTCGCTTTAGTCATGTCTGACTCTGTGCGACCCTATGGAAAGCAGCCCACCAGGCTCCTCTGTCCACGAGATTCTCTAGGCAAGAATGCTGGAGTGGGTTGCCATTTCCTTCTCCAGTATATGAGGCTGCCTAGGTTTAAATTCTAGCCCTGCTACTCACTTAACTGTAGGGCCTTATTCATTTGAATTAGTAAATCTCTGCAAGTTTGAGGTTCTTCCTCTGAAAGTGAATATAATAATATTAACCATTCTATGATGTTGCATGAATATAATATTAACCATTCTATGATGTTGCTGTGAATATTGTGTCAATACACATGAACTATTAAGAGTGGTACTTGACACAGCTAACCCTCAGCAGTTTTCATTATTTCTGTTACATTTTTCTTTGTGTCATTATTTTTCTCTCACTGCAAAAATAATAAACCTTGAAATCAAGAATAAAAAATCTTGATATTTAACAGATAGTTCATATTGAATTTCTCAGAATAGTTGTGGCTTTATATTGTATTTAAAATATTACAAGAGTATTTGTTAGTCTTTTTTCTTCTAATAATAAGGTTATCGCTAACATTATCCATTCCAAATTATATTTTTCTTCATAAATGTGTGTAATACTTAAAATATTAAGCTTATATATGTATCTTTCATAAAAAAGGTTAGCAAGTTAGATTTTGGAGCCATTTGGTGATAACACAAGTCAATACTTATTTAAAAGCAAGCTTTAGATTTCATATCATAACTTTGGATTCCGACTCCAATGCTATGTGACCTTAGGCAAGCTACTTACTGGAAAACATAGTACCTCATCTGTAAAATTTGACACTGTTACCGACCTTGTAGGGATATTGTGCACATTCAATAAGACACTGTTTAGAAGTTACTTAGAATGGTATTTGATCTCAGGGATACAATGAACATTAGATTTATTTATTAACTGGTAAAAGCGAATAGGACTTCACTGGTGGCTCAGATGGTAAAAGTGTCTGCCTACAATGTGGAAGATCTGGGTTTGATCCCTGGGTCAGGAAGATCCTCTGGAGAAGGAAATGGAAACCCATTCCAGTATTCTTGCCTGGAAAATCCCATGGACAGAGGCGCCTGGTAGGCTACAGTCAATGGGGTCGCAAAGAGTCGGACATGACTGAGTGACTAAACTTTCTCTTTCAAAAGTGATTATATTAATAATTTCAATTGTCATAAAGTTTATGGCATTTTTACTCTCTCAAAATCATATAATATATCTTCAGATAAATCTATTTAATGAAATGTTTCAATAACTGTATTTTAAGCTGACTCACAATGATGCAGTGAAACAGGTAAACACTGATATGGAAATGCAGAATTAAAACATTTATTTTCTGATTATATTTAATTTCATCATTGCTTCTTATCCTGTGCCCTCTTGTATTTTCTATATATGAAAGCAATTAGCATAGAGGCACAAAATATTGAAAATAATGTCAGGGAGATATACAATTCCAATAGCCCAAGTAAAAAGCTTTAAAATATCCAAGTAAATGGAGTATATTTAGTAACTATCATTTTATTCTAAATGAACAGCCTAAATATTAAAATTGTACTTTAAATTGTGCTATATTTTTTCTTTATCAAGAAACATTAAAACTACTTTAAAAATTGCAGTTAGTAATATTTTGAAACTAATAATTTTTAAAAGCCAAAGTTCTTTATAGTTCTAAGCCTATCACCCAAATATTGCTTTATTCAATTCATAGTTCAGAAAAGCAAAGCCATAGAATTAATCACTGCATTTTTATTTTCCATTCTCTATTGTTCCCTTTTGTAGCCTTCAATTATAAAGAGAAAATTATGAAAAGAAAATAAAAACTCAAGTCATCCTTGAAAGCAATGATCTCAAAACAGTTAGAGGACAAATCATTTTAATAAACTTCATAAATGTTGAGAATAAAATAGTAGAAGACAGCAGAATTAATTCAGAGCTTAGCCCTCTGAGATCTGGGCAGCAAATTCACCATGCTACTCCTCAAGTCATTTAATATTTTCATTAAAATGGAAAAACTTAACAGGAGTTTCAATTATGTCCATTATGCCCAGGAGACCAACTTTTGAAACTAGGCCAACAGATTCTGACTAACTGATAAAAACTAAATGGCTTTTTACATTACTTGTACATTATTAAAGCCAGACAGAAATGCTTAAAAAAAATTAAACTGATCGACATCTATTTCACTGAGTTTCCCCAAGCTCATATCCTGGTGCTCACTATAAATCGATATAGAAATAACTATGTACTAAACAACAAGATAACAAAATCAGGATCACAAGAGGTACAGAACTAACAGTGAATTAGATGTAGACACTGCACACTGTTCATTAAGCTAGGACATCAAAATAAGTTATGATTATTTATACCTTATCAAAGTATGGTAGTCTATATAACTTGTTGAGTCAGTATAAATTGTTGATTTACCAAACTGATGGCATTTTAAGATCAAATTTTTCTCTTTCATATGAAGACCTATTTTCCTAGCACTAAGAAGAATTAAGCATTTTAAAAGTTAACATTATGATCCCTAAACTAATATAGTCATATATATTATTCTTAAAGCTCAGTTCAGTTCAGTTCAGTTCAGTTGCTCAGTCGTGTCTGACTCTTTGCGACCCCATGAATCGCAGCACACCAGGCCTCCCTGTCCATCACCAACTCCCGGAGTTCACTCAGACTCACGTCCATCGAGTCCGTGATGCCATCCAGCCATCTCATCCTGGGTCGTCCCCTTCTTCTCCTGCCCCCAATCCCTCCCAGCATCAGTCTTTTCCAATGAGTCAACTCTTCGCATGAGGTGGCCAAAGTACTGGAATTTCAGCTTCAGCATCATTCCCTCCAAAGAAATCCCAGGGCTGATCTCCTTCAGAATGGACTGGTTGGATCTCCTTGCAGTCCAAGGGACTCTCAAGAGTCTTCTCCAACAATGACAATTGCTTTTATCAAGGAGCATCTTTTCATTCTTCATAAGACCATATCCCAATTTTCCTCTGCAGGGAAATATTTGTCCTCACTTTTAATTCAATACATTTGGTGGAATCTACTTATACTTTGAACAGGGCTACCATTTTCTTAACCACAGCAATTGGTTCATTATATATATTTGCCCTCTAAGAACTAAAAGTACACCAGGAATCTTTTGCTGTAGATTCTGGGAAAGGAAAGCATGTATTTACCCTTGGACTGAAATCTAAGAGGATGTAGGGTGCCATCTTGTTACCATGCAGAACCAGAGATGAGTCAAACACAGCAAGAAGCAGAGCCAAGAAACAAAGAGATGCCAAAAACTGAGAGCTCTATTTCTAAAATCAGCTGCCTAAAGTAGCCCCACTACAAATATTTACTTTGATTAAGCAACTACTTTCACTTACCAAAAACTTCAAAAACAAAGATTCAAAATGATCAAAAATAAGAGGTTCTATAAAGGAATCTTTTAAATTAATTAATTGATGTGGTTATTAATTCAATGTAATATTTATAACACATCCATTAACTATCTCACAATATAACAAGTTCTATAAACTGATTCAAAATTCACTTTTAATATCTCTTTTTCTTTCCAGCACATGAAGCCTTCTTAAAGCAAAACTGTACTTGTTTGAATATCATATGTTAATACATATGTACGGAATCTAGAAAGATGGCACTGATGATCCTATGTGCAGGACAACAAAGGAGACACAAACATAAAGAACAGACTTATGGACACAGTGGGAGAAGGAGAGGGTGGGATGATTTGAGAAAATGGCATTGAAACATATACATTACCATAGGTAAAACAGATAGCCAGTGGGAGTTTGATCTATGACACAGGGAACCCAAAGTGGGTGCTCTGTGACAACCTGGAGGGATAGGGTGGGGATGGAGGTGGGGGTGATCAGGAGGGAGGGGATACACATATGCCTATGGCCAATTCATGTTGCTATATGGCAGAGGCCATCACAATATTGCAATTATCCTCCAATTAAAATAAATAAATTCAGTAAAAAATAAATTTAAAAAATATACTTGTTTGATATAATTTGAAGTCTCCTGTACTAAAATAATTTTAACATGGAGATAGAATTCTATAGGTTAGGCTACTTATAAGAGAAAAGTATAAAAATGCTGTTGCTCACTAATCATCTTCGATATGCAAAATCACACAAAGTGTCATCTATATAAATGTCTCCTTATATGGAAACAAAGTCTTACATAACATTAATAACTACTGATCAATCAGATTCCTTAAAAACGAAACAAAAATTATATCTTATAGTATAATAAACTGCTTGGTAGATAAAGAATTAACTCTGAGATAGTATCTCGGTTTAATTTCTAGCTCTAGCTGTTACAAGTTGTAACACTATGTCAAGCTTCTTAACATTTTAAGATATAATTCCCTAACTTGTAAAGTGAAGACAATCATACAAACTCTATTGCGTGGATTTTGCAAGAGTGTAAATTATAAGGAATAAAAAGGATGTAGCATATTACCTCTGGAGTAGGAAATAGCTACCCACTCTAGTACTCTTGTCTGAAAAATTCCATGGACAGAGGTGCCTGATGGGCTATAGACCATGAGGTTGCAAAAAGTTGGACATGACAAATGACTGGGCACTCACAAGCAATCACCTACATAGTAATCACTTAATAATCACTGGTCTTAGAATTATTTTAAAAATAAATATTGAAATAAGTAAACTGGAATCTTTGGGGGGAACATAGCTATGTGGAGGAGATATATGTATACCTATGATTGATTCATGTTGAAGTTTGATAGTTAACAGCAAAATTCTGTAAAGCAATTATCCTTCAATAAAAAATAAATTTTAAAAATGTTTTTTTTCATAATTTCAGTCATTTTTCATTAATTTTGCATATGAGCAATTACATCTTTTTTCTTTAAGAATTTAGAGAGTTAACACTTTAGCACTATTCAAAAAATATTTAGAACTATGATAAAATTGAGAAAATGCCACTATACAGAAATTAACTTTTAATAGATTGTTTTCTTTAATTTTTCCCTTTCTTGATATGATCTTGCTGCTGCTGCTAAGTCGTTTCAGTTGTGTCCAACTCTGTGCCACCCCAGAGACGGCAGCCCACAGGCTCCCCTGTCCCTGGGATTCTCCAGGCAAGAACACTGGAGTGGGTTGCCATTTCCTTCTCCAATGCATGAAAGTGAAAGTGAAGTCGCTCAGTCGTGTCCGACCCTCAGAGACCCCATGGACTGCAGCCTTCCAGGCTCCTCTGTCCATGGGATTATCCAGGCAAGAGTACTGGAGTTGGGTGCCATTGCCTTCTCCATGATCTTGCTAAGTACTGCATATGAAAAATTTATTACCTAAGGTGTGAAGCACTGATGGAGTCCAAAAGTCAAACAAATAAAAAAGATAATTCTCAAATGGATTATGTGATATGATGGGGAAAGTAGAAGAAAAATTCAATGGTAAGTGAACAGCAGTCTTTAAATAAATGCAGTATTTTGGTCAAACTGCCTGCTTTTCAAAAGACTGTTAAGTGGCATTTTAAAATTTTTGCTTTCTTTAGGACAGATAAAAATCTATATTCAAAGGGAAAAATATAATAACATATGAACATCACAGGGAACTTTTATGGATTCTAGTTTAGTGGTCTTTTCTTTTGGGAATATGCTATTAGCATTTAACCAGAGAGCTACTGAAAAACCACATCAGCAGGTTCTACATGATATGAAGACTTCTAAATTACTTAAAGTGCAAATTTGTTCTAAATCTTACTTTAAATCAGTCATTAAGTATAAACATAGATTTTAAGTGCATTTGAGTTCATTTGATATGATTGCATTTTGATATCTTAAGACATTAAAAAATCTGTGATTTTTTTCTTAGTTGCATCTATGAATTACAGTATATTAGGGTCAACTTGCTTATATAATCCATTTATCATGCTATTTTCACTGCCCTCACCTAATTTCTAAAAAAAGTCATACGATCACAAACTCTGATTCTTCCAGAATTACAGTTATTTGTTAGCTCCCCAAGTTCCAAGGGAAAATTCTCTAGACTGTTACACTATGTCTTAAAGAACCTGAAATAGAATTATTTGAATTGCACATTGTTATATCTTCCTCATGAGGCTAGCTCATGCCTCGTCTCACACAGAGGATTCACCTTATATTTTTTCTATTTTTGCAGGATTATCATTAATAAAAATCCTTACATTCCCAAGTTAGCTTTTGTAATAATTGCTATAGTGTAATGACAGGCAGCAGAGCCATAAATGCAAGGCTGTTGGGAAAACTGAGCTAGAGAGAAAGATGGTGCAGAACAAATCTAGGGAGGTTTACAAAGCGCATCTGGATGATAAAATTATCTACCTACAGAAAGGAGCCAGGGTTCAAGCTGAAGGTGACTAAGTTTTAATCTGATCAAAGCTATTCTCAAGAGGTTGGCATTAAGTATGGTTTGGTGCTTACAAGACTGGACCTAAAATATAAAAAATACTGCTTTCCCCCACCTCCACCACCACATATACCTCCCTCCTATGGAATCAAAAAGTTTAAAATACCTGAACTTAAATATGGGCTTTCCTGATGGCTCAGTGGTAAAGATTCAGCCTGCAGTGCAGGACACATGGGTTCGATCACTGGGTTGGGAAGATCCTCTGGAGGAGGAAATGGCAACTCACTTCAGTATTCTTGCCTGGAGAATCCCCAGGGATAGAGGAACCTGGCAGGCTACAATCCATGGGGTCACAAAAGAGGTGGACATCACTTAGAAACTAAAGAACAACAAACTTAAATTGTAAAAAGTCCCAATTCTCCTACCATGACTAATTAAAAAAAAAAATCAAACACTCATACATTGGCAACTTTAAAAAAAGGCTTAGTTGTATTCCAGAGAATATCTAGAAAGCATCCCAAGTTCTTGAGAGTATCTGTGTTAAGCTACCACAATTAAGAAGCAACAGTCTTGTGGGATCAGAGCAAGAAGGTTTTATTCCAGCTCACCTGGCTAGAGTTTAGAATCCAAATTCAGGTTCAGAAATAACCCAAAGTTGGAGCAAGGCACAGGGTGAGTGCCAAAGGCCCAGCAGACAAACTGGTTAGAGTCATTAGGAGTTAGACAAAGCTGCAGCCCAAAGTTCACAACATGGGAAAGAATTGGACACTTAAATGGAAAGAACCAGACTACATTCAGATATATTTCTTAAAGGGCTGCTGCTGCTGCTAAGTCACTTCAGGCGTGTCCGACTCTGTGGGACCCCATAGACGGCAGCCCACCAGGCTCCCCCGTCCCTGGGATTCTCCAGGCAAGAACACTGGAGTGGGTTGCCATTTCCTTCTCCATCTTAAAGGGCTAGGCCCTCTAATATGTTTTCAGCTGATATTAAGGAAGTGGGCAGGGTTGAATCCAGATACAGTATTTAGTATTAGAAGATAGTATGGGAAATAGATGGGGAAATGGTAGAAACAGTGTCAGACTTTATTTTTTTGGGCTCCAAAATCACTGCAGATGGTGACTGCAGCCATGAAATTAAAAGACGCTTACTCCTTGGAAGGAAAGTTATGACCAACCTAGATAGTATATTCAAAAGCAGAGACATTACTTTGCCAACTAAGGTCCGTCTAGTCAAGGCTATGGTTTTTCCTGTGGTCATGTATGGATGTGAGAGTTGGACTGTGAAGAAGGCTGAGCGCCAAAGAATTGATGCGTTTGAACTGTGGTTGTTGGAGAAGACTCTTGAGAGTCCCTTGGACTGCAAGGAGATCCAACCAGTCTATTCTGAAGGAGATCAGCCCTGGGATTTCTTTGGAGGGAATGATGCTGAAGCTGAAACTCCAGTACTTTGGCCACCTCATGCGAAGAGTTGACTCATTGGAAAAGACTGATGCTGGGAGGGATTGGGGGCAGGAGGAGAAGGGGACGACAGAGGATGAGATGGCTGGATGGCATCACGGACACGATGGACGTGAGTCTGAGTGAACTCTGGGAGTTGGTGATGGACAGGGAAGCCTGGCGTGGTGTGATTCATGGGCTCACAAAGAGTTGGACACGACTGAGTGACTGAACTGAACTGATGTTATACAAAAGCTTGGCTCTGCTAATCTGACTCTTCATTTTGCAACAAAAGCTATGAAAAAAGGAAGTAGGGGGAAAAAAGTGAGAGCACAGATAATGGGAAGTAAAATATGGCCAGAAAATGACTTTGTGTGTTTTTTTTTTTTTATGTGTGACATGCTTTGAAAATGTAAATGTATACACAACTTAAATGACTCATCACTGGCAGTGATGGTCACACATAGGTAATTTTTCTTGTCTCTTTGAACTCTGAATCAACTCCCAGTCAACATGATTTAAGCACATTTATGTCTTCTTTTCTTCATGATGCTGCTAAAGAAATTGTCACCTTGTCCACAATCGCACTCAGCTAGACAGCTCCCCACTGCTGTACTTTCACCTGAAAACTTCATCTGACTTCTACTATAGACATAAAATTATCAATAGAAGAATTCATCTTTGCTTTCTTTACTCACGTTATGGACAATTATTATATTAGCCTCTTTACAAATATGATAATATTCCCTTTATGCCTAGAGAAGGGAAAGAATTTTCACTCCATTCTCCATGACAGAAAGGTTGCTTTCTACAGTTTCCTTATTTATCACCTCCCTCCTCCCAGCTGAATGAGTGGAATGATGACTGTCTGTCTCATTCCTGTCACCGGGAAAATGCCATAAAGGATGCTATGGTCAGTCTTTTTGTCCCCGTCCCCTTTCCTTCAGAGCAACCTCCCTAATGTATTCTCCCCTTGAACAGTAAGCTCCCAAGGAATGGAGGGTGGGACTGGGAGTGGGGAAGGCAGATGAAGGAGGCTGCCATTTGCTAGCTGCTTACTCTGTGATGGGGTGGGAAGTTCACCTGAGGGTGGTGTGGGGAAAAAAAATGCTCAGTGTGGGCTCAGTTTCACCCTGTGACTCCCCTCCAGCCTTACCTGATCTTTCCCTGCCGTACTCCACGGACTGCTTTTTCACTGGCTCACAATACTTAGAGCCTATTAGAACACAGAGGCTCCAGGCTTAAAAGTCTCAACTCCCGAAATGTATACAAATGCAGGCTAATTCTCATACAGAGAATATATATTAATTTTACTCAGAATAACAGCAGCCTTTTAATTAATAAAAGATAAATTTAGAAGAACATATATTTATATGTTTTATCTTAGTAAGAACACACTCAGGGCAGATTCATGATGTACAGACACTGAAGATTTCTTGATTTTATGTTCTTTTATATCTCATTTCATCAGAGTTTTTATCAATCTAAACAAATATATCTTCCTCATTGAGATTTACATGTGTAGGAAGCACACAGCAGATGTGATTTCAATAAAGAGAAACAAAACGCACATAGACATACAATCGAACACAGAGACTATCCCACTTAACTAAGTATCACACACACATGAAAATACTCTTGCATATGAATATGTACCCACTTAAAGACACAAAGTAATGCAATATGGCACACTGCAAAAATGCTCACATATATATATATATATACATTAAACATACACATATATTTATTATTCCCTAATCGTTAAAAGTGTTTTCCACAACATTGTTTTGTACATTTTATATTTGTGTGTTTATCCTTTATCTGCCTCTTTGATTTTAGATGACAGAAACCTCCTTCCTTATGTCTCCCCCTCTCCACTGCAAATATACAGTATTTTGCAAATTGCTACTGTTGTTTAGTCACTAAGTGTCTGATTCTGTTGTGATGCCATGGACTGTAGCCCACCAGGTTCCTCTGTTCATGGGACTTTCCAGGCAAAAATTCTGGGGTGGGTTGCCACTTCCTTCTCCAGGGGATCTTCCCAACTCAGGAATTGAAATTGGCAGGCAGAATCTTTACCACTGAGCCACCTGGGAAGCCCACATTGCACATAGTAGATGTTTATTTAATATTTTATTTTTTAATGAACACATTGTAGGCAAAACCTTACGGATAAATATGCGCAGGATTCAGGCATACACACGCCAGGAAGCACATAAAATTGAGAGAGCAGTGTGATCCTAAATATAAGATATAATTTGAAAATTTATGAGCAAGTGAGATTTGGTAGAAAGGTGATAAATATGAGGAGGAAAACAGACAAGCTGTCTAACAAAACATGCCCAGGATTCTGGCATTAATTATACAGAAATAACATTTTCAATAACTTCACAGAATGATTAAATAAAGCATTTTCTCAAATTTTTCATTAATTCATTTATATAAACATTTGAACATTTAAAATTCACACTGAATGTTCTTTTAGTTTAACTTAAAATTTCTAAGTTGTTTAACTCAGTGAAAATTTTACAATTTAGTGTCAATGCATAGGTCATGCTCATTTTCTAAAACATTATTAACAACCCAGTAATTGTTTTCCTTCTATTGTAAGGAAAACTTATCTGAAAAACAGAAAGTCTGTCATTCATTAAATCTGTTTTAGTAGAATCACTCAAACCTAAGTCAATCAGAAAATAGTTAATCCTGCCTTGTTCTTTTGTTACATCCTTTTTACTTGTGTTATCAGCTCTTGGCTTATAACTAATAGCTAATATTTAACTGGTTGTTTTAAACTATAAATTTCTCTAACAGGATTATACAAATATAGATTGTATTGTGTTTATATATGGAAAAGACTACATTACTTATTGACTTACATGATGGCACTATAATGAAATAGGGTCTATGTGGTTATATTTGAACTCAAGAGAGGTGTTCTAGCTTATTCCATTTTCAGAACTGATATTCTAAAAGAAGTAGGAAGTACAATGTGAAGTGACAATATATTTAAAAATGAAAATCTGCTTTGTGTTTTATTTGATATAATGGAGGGAGTGAGGGATAGCAAGTGAACATTATAGCTAACATATAGCTTTACGAGTAAAAAGGAAAGAATGATTTACAGATAGCTAGCATTCTTGCTAGAGTTCATAACGCTTTCCTCAGCAAATAAGTTGATTGCAAGGAACAATTTCTCAGGTGACATAACACTTGCAACTCTAGAAGACAACTCACATTTCCATTCTGAAGAATTCTATGATAAACAAGTCATTTTATCTAATATACAGTGACAGATGAGTAAGACAGTGCATTATACTGTATTCAGAATTCTTTTTTTCAGGACTATCAATCCAACCATAATGGTATGTTATAAAAGCATGCACACTTGGACAATTCCTCCCAAACAATAGCATTCCAAATGTTTCTGCAGATGTTTGGTGAAGACTGCCTTTGTGACAAGAATGGATGTTTAGAAGCTTATAAGTATAAAAATCTAACACAAGAACAAGCACAGAAATCTAACACAACTCTTCACGAGAGCTTGTTTTTCTTAAGTAGTTCTGGCACTGAAGTTTCAATCTGGAACACTGAGTTTCATAAGTTTTTATCCATATTACAGAATAATGTGCATTATACTGCTGTTTTTTAATAAGAGTATGTCCCTCAATAAGCATAGCTTTATTTAAGACTTTATGGGGAAAAGGTTTTATTACGTAAAGAATGGGTTCCGATTCCATATAGTTATCTAGCAGCAAAATAGCAGACATGTGACTTTAACTGAATTAACAATATAAATAACTCCTGATGTTCCACCTACCTGTAGCTGGCCTATTAGAGCTAATATTGGTCCTGATGGATGTTACCATTGCTAATATTCTCACTTGTTCTTCTTACCACTTTCTGTAACATTATCATAAATTGACACAATTGAGGTAAAGTGTTCCTGCTTTTTTTCTTAATCAGAATATATGAAAGCTATTATGCATCCATTGAATAGTTTTATATATTAAAAAATACAAAAGGAACTAGAGACTAAGGTACCTAAGTATTATAGAACTGTTAGATGGCAATGGCAATTTTCTATTATTCCAGTGTATGTATTTTTACATCCACCTTTTTTCTAAATGACTTAGTGTTAATTTATTAT
>SJYQ01002600.1:56683-68045 GCA_006410935.1 Redunca redunca | reverse complement strand
ACTGGTTTCAACACAAATAAAAATGTCACATAAATCAACATGGTACATTTTTAGAAACTAGCAAGACTTCAAATAAGTTAATGAGAATCTAATGTCTTATTAATATTCATTCTTATTGACTTCAGTTTGTTGAAAATTCATTAAGGTGTTTATACGTATGAGCCTAATTTTGACAGAGATGAAAACTTTTTATGTTAGAAATATACTGCAAAGAGTTTCTATTGATGACACAGACTGGTACGTTTGAAAAATACAGGACTTGTATCTGGGTTTCAAATCTAAGCTGACTATGTTGCACATAGTCAACAAATATCATATGTCAGATGTTATATTAAGTGCAAGGCTGATAGAGCTTATAGCCTACTGGGTGGGGCACTCTTTTTGTCAGTCACTGTTTTTTTAAATAGGAAAATTAACATTCACACTAAAATAAATAAAACCTATGAAGATTCTGTTTCCATTATTTTAATTCAAATTTATAAAGGTTGGTTGACAAGTTAACAGAAGATTTCCTAAGAAAATGCAAAGAACTGAGTTCTGAAAAAAAATAGTGTCCATAGTAGAATGTAAGAATAGCGGAAAATAGGACTACTGAAGAAATAGCAATAGAAAATTAAATCATTCAATTTCTCTGGGTGTCATTTCCCTCAAATGTAAAACAAGGGGGGTGGATTAGGTGACTTAAAAATCTCTTCCATTTCTAACATTATGTGAACTAGGTAATAAGAACATGAAATTGTCCTTAATGGATGAGATATTGGTTACAGAAAAAGTGGCTATAAGTTGAGGCAGACATCTCTTTAGGGCAAATGGGTAGTTGATTCCAGTGCAACAGAGCTATTTTAAACCAGAAAAATGAAAAGATAAGAAAGAATTTTTATTTCTGTTTCCAGAGAATTAAATCAGTCTTTTTATAAAATTGACATGGTTTCCCCAAGAGAAAGACAATCTCTTTTAGCTCATCAAATGGTTATTTTAATAGTGTAGGAGAACAAAGATAGCTTTCTGTAAATCAAAAACAAACAAACAGACAATAGAAAATTTCCCATGAAACTTTAAGAGTCATTTCTTAACTCTTTTCTCACTCCACATTTGCCATCACCAACTCCCAGAGGAGCTCAAACTCTCATCCTTTGCCTCCCCATTCTCCTTTTCCTTTAATCCTTTCCAGCATCAGGGTCTTTTCCAATGAGTCAGCTCTTCACACGAGGTGGCCAAAATACTGGAACTTAAGCTACAGCAACTGTCCTCCCAATGAATATTCAGGATTAATTTCCCTTAAAACTGACTGGTTTGATCTCCTTGCAGTACAAGGGACTCTCAAGAGTCTTCTCCAGCACCACAATTTGAAACATCAGTTCTTTGGCATTCAGCCTTCTTTATGGTCCAACTCTCACATTCGTATATGACTACTGGAAAAACCAGAGCTTGGACTATAGGGACATTTGTCAGCAAAGTGATGTCTCTGCTTTTTAATATACTGTCTAGGTTTGTCATAACTTTCCTTCCAAGGAGCAGGCATCTTTTAATTTCATGGCTCCAGTCATGAAATTAGAGACCAAGAAAATAAAATCTGTCATTGCTTACTAATCATAAAAAGCTAAATAAAATATGATTTGTGCCTATATAGCCACTGGCCAAAATGTTTTGGTAACTTTGTATAGGATCCCTTCATTACATGTACCTAACTAGACTTCGGAACAACAGACTGGTTCCAAATAGGAAAAGGAGTATGTCAAGGCTGTATATTGTCACCCTGCTTATTTAACTTCTATGCAGAGTACATCATGGGAAACGCTGGGCTGGAGGAAGCACAGGCTGGAATCAAGATTGCCGGGAGAGATATCAATAACCTCAGATATGCAGATGACACCAGCCTTAAGGCAGAAAGTGAAGAGGAACTAAAAAGCCTCTTGATGAAAATGAAAGTGGAGAGTGAAAAAGTTGGCTTAAAGCTCAACACTCAGGAAACTAAGATCATGACATCTGGTCCCATTGTTTCATGGGAAATAGATGGGGAAACAGTGGAAACAGTGTCAGACTTTATTTTTGGGGGCTCCAAAATCACTACAAATGGTGATTGCAGCCATGAAATTAAAAGACGCTTACTCCTTGGAAGGAAAGTTATGACCAACCTAGATAGCATATTGAAAAGCAGAGACATTACTTTGCCAACTAAGGTCCATCTAGTCAAGGCTATGGTTTTTCCAGTGGTCATGTAAGGATGTGAGAGTTGGACTGTGAAGAAGGCTGAGTGCCGAAGAATTGATGCTTTTGAACTGTGGTGTTGGAGAAGACTCTTGAGAGTCCCTTGGACTGCAAGGAGATCCAACCAGTCTATTCTAAAGGAGATCTTTCCTGGGTGTTCATTGGAAGGACTGATGCTGAGACTGAAACTCTAATACTTTGGCCACCTCATGCAAAGAGTTGACTCATTGGAAAAGACCCTGATGCTGGGAGGAATTGGGGGCAGGAGGAAAAGGGTATGACAGAGGATGAGATGGCTAGATGGCATCATTGACTTGATGGACATGAGTTTGGGTGAACTCCGAGAGTTGGTGATGGACAGGCCTGGCGTGCTCCAATTCATGGAGTTGCAAAGAGTTGGACATGACTGAGTGACTGAACTAAACTAGACTTCAATTTTTACCTAACCCATAGAAATCATTCCTATATGTTTTACTAAAATCTAAAAATCCAAATGATTTAGAAAATGTTTTCTCTGATTATACATTCCTATTTTCTTCACATACCTTAATTTAATCAATCTAGACCTTCTTTACTGAGCAAGGTTATTATAAAAATATTTTAAATGCACATAGTTATCATGTACTCTNTCTCAAAGAGTCAGACATTACTGAGCAACTGAACTGAACTGATGACCATGATTTTAAAAGTCACCTACTGTGTTAGGGAAATAAGAAGATAAAAAGGGAGTACTAGTGTTGACCTGTCTGAAACCTTGGAAATTAGAAATAAAGTATTTCTTCTGGACAAAAGGCAGCCATTCTGTCCCCTTTTCCCATTGGTAGATGACATTTTGTTGAACTTAACATGCTCAGAACCACACGGTAGTCCTAAACAAAAGTCCAGACCCTACTGATTTCACTGAAGCACTGTGTCAGACCTATATTGGTACTCCTAAATTTCCTGTGCTTAAAACAAATGTATTCCAGATTTGTTTAAATGACTATAGTATAGTTTTTGTTTGTCTTTTATTCACAACTAAATATATCACTGATATGAGTTTTACAGTTCTTATTTAGAATCACCAGAGAAGCCCAAATATGTTTTCAAAACTTAAGACTATTAGATCCCTTAGAAAAATATATTACCCTATGTAATACTTTTCTTTAAATTAAAAAATTAATTTCATTAGAAATATAAATTTAAAAGATCAAACTTGTTTTTAAAACTTATCCCCAGCATTTTGCACACATGAACAAGTATATGTCTGTAGACAACATCTGCAAATTCCCTTTTAGACTTTGCTGAATACAAGCAATTAAGCCCTTTTGAGATTCTGACTAATAGCAAACTATCATGAGACAAATCCTATAGACTAGTGCTCTCCAAATGATAAAAAATGCAAAATTATTAAATATCATAAGAAAAAATAATAGAATTGGGGATATAGAACAGATAAATGTAAAATAAAATGTCCTATGTACAAAGTCAGCATTTAGACACTGAAATGCTTAGGCATAGTTGCCTTAATTATTTCCACTATAAAGTGAAAGGATATGATTAAATTATTTTTAGATTATGTCCAGTTTTAACAAAAATATATAAGAAATAGAAATGATCATATTTGAAATTTTGATGTTGGTATATATAAAAATCCATTCCTATCTTTAGTAGGTATTTACCAAGTATCCACTGCATACTGAAGAATGCTGCAGACAAGTTCAGTTCAGTTCAGTGACTCAGTCATGTTCGACTCTTTGTGACCCCATGGACTGCAGCATGCCAGCCTTCCCTGTCCATCATCAACTCCCGGAGCTAAACTGTACATAATTCAGACTGTCTCATGCAAGTCAGACCTCAGAGGTACAGAAACAGAAGGAAAGCCCCCCTTGCCTCTGAGACAAAATATCAGAGCACAAGACAAGGAGTTCTAGTCTGAGGAAAATACTTCTATGTAAGGAATGACCCATATGCCACTGCACCATCAAGGTTTTTCTTATGTTCAGCAGAAAATTCATGCCAGATTGACTAGAATGGAGGTCTTAAATCTTCAAATAGGACTTTTTTAGGTTCTTGGAATTTTAAAAGAAGGATAATCTGGTTTTTGTTTGTAAAAGGAAAATAGTTTGAAGTTTATCTCAGTTAAATACACTAAATGACTGTTTTTTGTTTTTAATATTCTTAATCCGGATGAATTCTGTTTGGGAGCCCAGGGTAGGGCACCCCACAAAGTATCTTAATAGTATACTGATTATTTTGTATTAAAGTTAACATTTGGGCAACACAAGAGGGGAGGTCACTCTGACCCTCCCTTCTGTCTCCTTGAAAGCAGGAAATAAATCTCTCATGTGAAAGGTACACTCCCTGCATCTGAAGGTACAAGGACGCCCTTACCTCTAGAGACAGAGAATTCATGGCTAAGCCTATCGTCAACTAAACCGATATCTGCTGTTGGCCTCTACAAGAATTAGGTCCCTAGCCAGTACAGTCACTGAATTTCAATACACCCTGAAAGGAGTTCAGGGTGGAGATTAGAAAGTAAGCACTCTGTGCTCTAGGTAAAACTGGCAGAACAGGCATTCAGATAGTTGGATATTCTCAGAAATAATCTTATGAGTCCAATTTACTGCACCTTCTCATGTCTAGAAAAGTACTAAATTCATTAATAGTTTCATCTACTCCTCGTGGTTAGCAGCAAAATTCTGGCAAAATGTGTACTTGCTGCATGTATCCCCCTTCACTAAAATCATATATAATCCTGACCTTCCTCCCGACTTCTTCGGAGCAGTTTCTCAGAGGTATCTGAAATACTCTCTTTCAGACTATAGTTCCCATTTTGCCCCAAATAAAACTTCACTCACAACTCTGATGTTGTGTACTTTTTCCACATGACACGATATAAACAAGACTTGTTATTTAATTTACTCTCCCATGCCCAAATTCTGTTGAGATGTTTCATTAATCGTGTACCCAAAACATTTTTTATCCTGTTAATTTCTCATAAATGTATTCTTGGTGTAAAAAGTATAAAAGCTGCTTGCTTTGGACACTTCTTAAATCTTGTTTCTCTGAATGCGTTCCTTTTCCCCTTGTTAATCTGTCTTCTGTCAATTTTATTATTAGTCCTGCCACAAGAACTCCTGAGTTGTAGAGGAGGGAAATTCCCTCCTCCCCAACAATGTCATTATGTGTATAAAACATTACAAACATTTAATATATGTGGGAAAAAAAGATTCATGTTTATTAAGCCATAATTATTTTGGAAAAAGTGGTTGGGACAGAATTTCCTTCGGTGCTAGCTAAACATAGAGTCCTTAGTATAACCTAAACCTACAGGATCATAATCTCTAAGGACAAGACCTGTGAATCTACATTTTAATGTTTTTTGGGTGGCGCACATTAAAGCTTAAGAACCACTGCTCTTCACTTATTCATAACAGAGACCATCTGCTTATCTACATTGAAAAGGCAATCTGGACTGTCACCAAACACCTGTTCTCATGGTGGCCAGCTACCTTGCCCATCTAGCCTGGTTGGATTTTTTTCCTGTTGATTACAGGTGGGTCCAGCCCTCCAGTACCTATCAAGTCCAAAGGGTATTCATCTTTTACAGACTTGGCCATTCACTACTGGTACTGACCCCAGTTTTCTCAATAAAATCTAATCTTTGCTCTATATCTTGATATCTGTATGTGTTAAAATAGAAAATAGAAACATTTCATTGCCATTCTTTTTTTTTTTTCTGGTAACATGCTAAGAGCCTGTTTTAAGTTTAACTTAACAACCCCTACTTCCATTTCTGTCTTTGCAGTGTAATTGATCAAGGAGCTCCTTGTTTCTTGTAAAATGAAATGAGATTAGTCATCTGAGCTACTACCTTGAGTTTTAAAAAAATTCATTTGGCATGTTTACTAGGCTCCATATGTACTCAAGCTATCAGAAATGTTTTGAGAACTATCTGTTAAATCAAAGCAGACACATACACAGAAAACATATTCTGAATAATGGCTATACATATAATTTTCTGCAGATACTTAGACAAATATTCATGTTTTTGCATTAATATGTTTTGAATCATTCATATAAAGGGGCTTCCCTTGTGGCTCAGTGGTAAAGAATCGACCTGCAGTGTAATAGCTGAAGGAGACGCAGGTTTGATCCCTGGGTCAGAAAGATCCCTTGAAGGAGGGCATGGTAACCCACTTCAGTCTTATTGCTTGGAGAATCCCTTGGGCAGAGGAGCTTGGCGGGCTACAGTGCATAGTGTCACAAAGAGTTGGACACGACTGAAGCCACTGAGCATGCATGCATGCATTCATATAATGAAATTTTTATTGAGCATATATGAGCTAGCCACTGTGATAGATTATAGAGAAACATAAATAAGAATAAGAAATGCCCTCCCTAACCTTTAGGAATTTAGAGTAAATTTATATAGAAATTGCTTTGGAAGTAATATTTTATTAATAAATTCTTCACAAAATGTCACATGTTCTTTTTGAACTCATATTAACTTATAACAAACACTTGAACTCCAGCTTATGGAGGAGATGGGAAAGAGCTGCAATCCACACAAACTCGGATATCTAAATTTACTGAATTGGAGTGAGTTTATAAGAAACAATTGAATTGAGCCACCCATGTCAACCCAGGGGTAAATCTGTCAGATGAGAAATTCGTGAAGAATATCAGATTATTTATAAGAAAAATAAAAATAAAAGATACATTTTTCTTTGCTAATATCAATATAGTTCAGTAGATTTGTAACCCTGCTAAAGGCAAAACAACTTTGGGAAAGCGTTGTTTTTGCTATAAATGATTCCGTTTTCAGCAGTATTTTGAATAATTCATTCATTCATCCAATATTCATTCAGCACCTATTTTGAATCCTCCTTGATTTATCCCATAATACTAAAGATAAAAAAGTGAGTAAATGTTCATGCTTCCTGTCCTTAGGGAAATTTCATTTTTGATAGGGAGACCAACATATTAATCAAATAAGAAAAATGTTGAACTTGTAAAATAAATTAATTCCTATTGAAACATATGATGTGATAAATAGAGTTAAATGAGAATTGGACTGGTCAGGGAGATCTTGGAAGGCTTCTCAGAGGAAGTGATAAACATGTTGAGATCTGAAGTCTGTAAGATAAGTCAGCTGGGAGAGTATTCATGCTCTGAGGTTCTGTCTACTCTAGGAGGGAAGATAGCATGCTTGAAAAATAAGTACACTCATGATTTTATTTAAAAATATAGAAAAAAAGAGGGACTTCCCTGGTGGTCCAGTGGCTAAGACTCTGAGCTTCCAATGCAGGGGGCCCAGGTTAGATCCCTGGTGAGAAAACTAAGATCCCACATGCCTCAACTAAGGCCCGGAAAAGCCAAATAAATAAATAAAAATCTTTATACACACACACACACACACACACACACACACACACATATACATACACATACACATATGTGTGTGTATATATATATGTGTGTGTGTGTGTGTGTGTATATATATATATATATGTATATATATACACATAAAAAGAAAAACAAAACTACAGCTGAAAGCTAACTGGATTTATTTCCCAATAAAAATGAAGACTTAAAATGGAAAGTATTCATGAATATGGAAAATACGTTAAACTGACTTCAAATAGAACAACTGCAAATAATGAAGCAAAACCACTGCTACTGAGTACACTTGTTTTTTAAGAAATCCCTGATTCTTTAGGTCAAATTGTAATCAGCACCTTTCTTGTAATTTCTGCCTCCCACACAGTAGGGGTATTGAGCCTGTAAAAGCAATTTCTTTTGTCAAATGCAGGCCATGAACTAAAATTTGATCACTAAAGCTATAAGTTCTCAAATCATGTCAAATTGTAGACCCTCTCTAATTCATAATTAATATTAATAATGACATAATTCACCAAAACAGAAATCAAAATAAAATTACCAAGAAAAAATTCTAAGCTGTTATTGTAATAACTTCCTTTCTGGACCTAGAGTGAAAAAGCCTATTTAGAGTGGAAATATTTATGGAACAGAAATCAAGTGCAGCCACTGCTCCTAACTAGTTCAGTGTCCCAGATTGAATTAATTTACTTTTCAGGGACTGAACTATAAAAATAACAAAAGAAGAGGTTAGGAATGAAACTAATTCTAAAATATAAGACAAGGTAAGAAAATTATGATTCCAAAGCTTGCTTTGAATTTTCTGACTCAATTTATTTGTCTTGTTTTTGGTCTGTCAAGTCTCTAAAAACCATGACTACACAACAATTTAATCTTTCACTTTCATGAGAATTAACAGTGGAAAACTGACCTTGATTTTAGTATCCTGGTGGTTTAGCCTGCTAAGCCCTGTCTGACTCCTGCAACCCCATGGACTATAGCCTGCCAGGGTCCTCCGTCCATTTGATTCTCCAGGCACGAGTCCTGGAGTGGGTTGTCATTTCCTTCTCCAGGAATCAAACCCAGGTCTCCTGCATTGCAGGCATATTCTTCACCAAATGAGCTACAATGGAAGCTTTTAGTATAGACTGAGCTTAACTAGAAGGCAAATTTACTAAGCAATAGAGATCAACTGTACAGGAAAGGTGGGCAAAGATAAGAATGGAGAACTGTGCTTTCTTGGTTTTAAGAAAACAAGTAATTCATTTCTAAATGTGGAAACTCCTTCACTTTTACAAGTCTTTGGCTTGTCAGCTGGTATAAAGAAAGTGTGCATTTACAATTCATTTAAACAAATACTGCACTCTAGTGAGCCAGAGATGAACAGGCTTCTTCGCAAGCTGTTTAAAAATAAGAGACAGTACTCCAGAACATTTTCTTTTTTTTTTCTGTCTTAGTAATATGGCACTTAATTTTAGATAATTTAAATACATCTAGACAATCGATAATAACTGTGTGTAGAAATATATTTTTCCTATTGCTTTTCAAAAGACTAAATCTGTAACTCCAAAACATACCCAAAAGAGCACAAATGATTGCATTTTAAATTCACAGGGTGAATGGTAGAAAATGGAACTAGAAGGAAACTGTTGATTCCAAGGAATCATCCTGCATCTGAACCCCAGGAAATGAGGTCAGAGAAGACCCAGATGAAAATAGCGCTGGATCAGCATCCCAGAGACTGTAAGAGACTTTTTAAGAATTTCAGTTTGAGAAATGTAAGGGGTTTGCTATGGCTGGAAACAACATTTATTGGCAGCAACTGTGTGTGATACACTCCCCGAGAAGATGAGGATTTAGCAGAGAATAAAACAAACAAAAATCACTGCATGGTTAGTCTATTCTGGCAGAAAGAGACAAAAATGCAAAAGGATAAAGTAGAATAAAATGTAATTTAGCTACTTTTATAAAGATCAGTTCAGTTCAGTTGCTCAGTCGTGTCCGACTCTTTGCAACCCCATGAATCGCAGCACGCCAGGCCTCCCTGTCCATCACCAACTCCCGGAGTTCACTCACACTAGCGTCCATCGAGTCTGTGATGCCATCCAGCCATCTCATCCTGGGTCGTCCCCTTCTCCTCCTGCCCTCAATCCCT
Source organism: Redunca redunca (assembly GCA_006410935.1). Lineage (NCBI taxonomy): Eukaryota > Metazoa > Chordata > Mammalia > Artiodactyla > Bovidae > Redunca > Redunca redunca. The sequence continues at coordinate 58,318 of SJYQ01002600.1, read as the reverse complement.
CCCAGCATCAGAGTCTTTTCCAATGAGACCACTCTTGCATGAGGTGGCCAAAGTACTGGAGTTTCAGCTTCAGCATCATTCCTTCCAAAGAAATCCCAGGGCTGATCTTCAGAATGGACCGGTTGGATCTCCTTGCAGTCCAAGAGACTCTCAAGAGTCTTCTCCAACACCACAGTTCAAACGCATCAATTCTTTGGCGCTCAGCCTTCTTCACAGTCCAACTCTCACATCCATCCATGACTGCTGGAAAAACCATAGCCTTGACTAGACGGACCTTAGTCAGCAAAGTAATGTCTCTGCTTTTGAATATGCTGTCTAGGTTGGTCATAACTTTTCTTCCAAGGAGTAAGCGTCTTTTAATTTCATGGCTGCAATCACCATCTGCAGTGATTTTGGAGCCCCACAAAATAAAGTCTGACACTGTTTCCACTGTTTCTCCATCTATTTCCCATGGAGTGATGGGGCCAGATGCCATGATCTTCGTTTTCTGAATGTTGAGCTTTAAGCCAACTTTTTCACTCTCCTCTTTCACTTTCATCAAGAGGCTTTTTAGTTCCTCTTCACTTTTTGCCATAACGGGGGTGTCATCTGCGTATCTGAGGTTATTGATAGTATGTTATATTTTAATAGTTATAAATGGTAAGGGGGAAACAGCCAAGCAGAGAGAAAAGTTGGCTTTCAGTATTATCAGTCTAGTGATATGTCCCAAACATAGATCTTCAGGCCAGAGTTCTATCCTGATTCCAGACTTTTATATATATTTGCTGCTGCTGCTAAGTCACATCAGTTGTATCCGACTCTGTGCGACCCCATAGACGGCAGCCCACCAGGCTCCACCATCCCTGGGATTCTCCAGGCAAGAACACTGGAGTGGGTTGCCATTTCCTTCTCCAATGCATGAAATTGAAAAGTGAAAGTGAAGTTGCTCAGTCGTGTCCGACTCTTAGTGACCCCATGGACTGCAGCCTTCCAGGCTCCTCCGTCCATGGGATTTTCCAGGCAAGAGTACTGGAGTGGGGTGCCATTGCCTTCTCCGTATATATATTTGAGAAATGCAATATTGTCTGCCATATCAGCAAAGAGGGTTACAGTCATCAGTGTTTGTAGGCACCACCAAGGGGAGCTGGTGAGCACTGAAGTAACTCAGGAAGGAAAAGAATATCTACCATCTAGCAGTCATCACTATGAACAAAGCTAGTAGAGGTAATGGAATTCCAGTTGAGCTGTTTCAAATCCTGAAAGATGATGCTGTGAAAGTGCTGCACTCAGTATGCCAGCAAATTTGGAAAACTCAGCAGTGGCCACAGGACTGGAAAAGGTCAGTTTTCATTCCAATTCCAAAGAAAGGCAATGTCAAAGAATGCTCAAACTACCGCACAATTGCACTCATCTCACATGCTAGTAAAGTAATGCTCAAAATTCTCCAAGCCAGGCTTCAGCAATACGTGAACCGTGAACTCCCTGATGTTCAAGCTGGTTTTAGAAAAGGCAGAGGAACCAGAGATCAAATTGCCAACATCTGGTGGATCATGGAAAAAGCAAAAGAGTTCCAGAAAAACATTTATTTCTGCTTTTTGACTATGCCAATGCCTTTGACTGTGTGGATCACAATCAACTATGGAAAATTCTGAAAGA
>SJYQ01002600.1:31131-52549 GCA_006410935.1 Redunca redunca | reverse complement strand
AGTGAGTAGCCTATCCATTCTCCAGCGGATCTTCCTGACCCAAGAATCAAACCAGGGTCTCCTGCATGGCAGGTGGATTCTTTATCAACTGAGCTATCAGGGAAGACCTTAATATGCACTTAATACTAGCCAAATAAGATTGTTGTGAGGATCACATGGGAACTTCAGTGAAGGTTCCAGTATTTCCCAGGAACTCAGTAATTAGTTTTCTTAGAATTGTGTGTTACTTCTTTAGAGAAGAAACAGAATAACTGAGATTGATGATCTTTGTTGTTCTCCATGGCATAATTTTGTGAATGATGTTTATTTCCATGACTTCAAACATTATTAGTGGTATTCTTCTATCATTTATTAAGTCCTTGAGTCCTTATTATGTTTCAGGCTCTGCTCTAGATTTGAAATCTCTGCTTTCTCAACTTTGTCATTGTGCATGTTGCCCCTGAAGTTCTTCATTTTCAATTAAAAAATTTCACAGAGAGAGAAACAAAAGGAGATGTCACGCATGGTCTTGGCCAGAGGGAATATGCCAGGCAGGTAGCAGATGCTTTTCAGAAATTTCATGACTTCTAGGAAGATGACTGTAGGATCCCACCAGTCACACGTTCAATCATCTCCTGAAACTGTTTTTACTATAAAACATGACAACAGAGGAGATTGGCTTCTGAATAAATTTTTTTTAAGTGGAAAAAATAAAATCAGATAATGCATAACATTTATGTGAAGGATGCTACACAGAATAGAATACTACCTTGGAGGCAGAGTAAGTTAAACACAAAATGAACCCTGCTTTTATCATTATTCTCAGACTGATTTAGCTATATTCTCGAGAGAATAATGAGCCTGTCTTCTAGAAGTGGAAGAAAAATGTTTGAAAGGAAACCTCTGTATTCATTAAGAGCCTATTACCAAGTCACATATGCTGTTGTTTTCCAAACAAAGATAACACTTTAAATTGTATCTGACAGTCTAGCTGGGACTACAGAGTGAACTATCTTTGACATTCTCTCATGGAATGTTTTTATAGAAATGAAATGGGCTAAAATATAAAAATGTAGTATTCCTTGTGGAAAAGGGAGTAAAGAAGAAATGTCATAAAGGAGCAATGAGAAACACTGATCTATGAAGCCTGATCCTTGATTCTCCCCTCCCACTCAGTTTTCATGTCTTGCTTTGTGTATCTCAGGTTTCTCTAGCACTGCCTGGTAGAAGATCATTTGTTTACCCACATGCCAGCTACTTCCCTTTTACTCTCTAACTTCCCACTAAGAACTGCAGGTTTGGAATACTGAAAAGTACATGGCCCAGGGCCACTGCTTTAATTAGATACGTTTGTGCTTAATTATAGCAGAAAAATATAACACAGCCTAAGGTCTTTTTCCTAATATGAAGACTGTCTTTTGGTGTACAGCTATTTAGAGGAAACCCCATAGGAATTACCCTGTTATTTTCATTAGATATGATATCTTTTGCTGTTGATCCTAAAAGTTGAGTATGCATACCTAAGAAGACATAACACAGTTCTTGCGTGTTGTTATATACACAGAACGATAATCTTAGAGTCTTTGACAGTGAATTCACTCTCCTGTAAGAAACACTGAGAGTAACAACACTTACCGTGTCCTTACAACGTAGCAGGAATTGTTTTATTTTCTTTGATTTGTTAATTTATAAGACATTAAGAACCTTGTGATTTAAGAACTACTATTATGCTTTTTTCAAAGAAGAGGATGTAAGATAATTTGGTCAAGGTCACACAGCTGATAAGTGGCAAATCCAACAACTGAATTAAGACAGTCTGGCACTGAGTCCACTCTAAACTTCTATGCTACACCACTCATGGGGTGCATTAACTGAAAGTGCCTGGGCTTACTGTACTGCTCAATGAAATGTAGATTGAGCTCTATTCTTTGAAAAGTAATTATTACTGATCAAGTTGATTGGTTCATTGCCGTGTTGTTTTTTCTTCGGGTTTCCACAAACAAAAAGAATCCAAATAGTTTATTATTACTTCAATTCAGTTCAATGCATTGATAAAGAACATCGAGCTAAGAAAGAAACATAGAGCAGTTCCTGGCATATGAAAAATACTCAGTAAGTGCCACTGTAAGCTGCTGCGACACCACACAGGTTTTTTACTTTATAACTTAGTCATTCACAAAGTGCATTTGGTCCCAATATACTGCCAGTAAATGACTAGGTTTGGCAATGGAAGTAAAATGTCTAATGTGGCATTATTTCTGCCTGAAAGGAGTTTATAATAGTGTGTAGCATTCTCTGTTATCTCTGAGGCCATATCATTTCAACGTATGGGCTACCTTTCATCAGCATCCCTTTTCCTGAGGGCCATAACAACAGTCTTAGAAGATTCCTCTGCCTCTGCCTCAGAACAGACCAGAGGAATGAGTACATACATACACACAGAGATTCACACAGACACATACATGCACACACACACACACACACACACACAGTCCCAGCTAACAGTCAACCATATTTAAGGACTCAAGGTTGTGAATAAATACCATAGTTTCCTGACTTCTTAGGCGATGAAATTCTGAGGCTTGTGTTCTACTATTTTTCAGAATTTTCCTATAAGATTAAGTTCCAGTTGCCCACAGTGGTATCTGGCTTGATATTCATTTTTTACTGGCTGTTATTCACTGTCTCACTCTCCCCCTCCTCTACAACAGTGTCCTGGGTTTATCAGCCAAACCACTTAACCACATTTGAATCACTGTCTTCAGGGATCTCTGCTCCTAGGGGAATTTTAACTAAAATACAGGGAAATAGGAATGTACAGACATTTGAAAACCAGGCAAGACAATTAATCCTACAATAAACATTGATATTGGGTACAATACTGATTAAAAAACATGGAAATAAAAAAAGAAATGCCAATTTATCCTGAGAATTTTCGAAGGCAGTGGAGAGAGCAGAGAACACTTGAGGAAAAGCAAAGAACTTGAGTAGATATAGTGAGAAAGTCTGTATTAGTATGTTGGGAAGTTCAGTATAGCTTCAGTAGAGTATAAGGTGGAGGCAGGAAGTAAGAGAGCTAGTCTGGGATAGATCAGAGACAGCCTTCTTTGTCTTGATGAAGAGGTTAGACTTAATTTTGTAGGCAATGGTGAGTCATTAAGTCAAACTTTGATGTTTTAGTCAATTAAGTGACCATATGTACTTTGCATTTTAGAAATGTTAATCTTGCAACAGTACAGATAATTATGCTTCCACAAATAACAGCAAGCAAGACCATCAGAAGAGCACTGCAAAGTCTAAAGGAAGACGTGAAGCAGGAACTAAATCAAAGAAATGAAAGTGGAGAAGAGAACAGAGATTAAAGAGAAATTAGGAAGGTAGAATCAATTGACCTAGTCAACTGGTAAGAAACTAGAACATGGTAGGTGAAAAGAATGTAGAAATTCTCTGTATTGCTTTCTCTGATACCTGGGTATGTGGAAGTGTCTTTCACAAACAGAAGAAATCACAGGGGGAATAGGCATTAATTTAGGAAGTGGAAAGGAAAAGCTACAAGACAATTAATTCAGTTTTGAAGATGTTATTGAAATATTTCTAGAACATCCAGGAATTTTCCAGAAGACAACCATATGTGGAAAAAAGAGAAAGATTTGGGGATTTCATAATATAACTGTACCAAATATCTACTGCCACATAACTACTTCAAATGCAATGGCTTATAACAAAAATGACTTATTATTTCTCACAGTTCTGTAGGTTGGCTAAGCAGTTTTTCCCCTGTCTCACCTGGACTCACTCAAGTAGCTGCATGTAGCTGCCTGCTGGCAGTCTGGCTGAAGTGGAAGCAACAAAGTGGCCTTGGTCAGAGATCTGGGAACTTGGACTGTTTTATCACTTCCATGTGGCTTTGTATCCCTCACACCAGCTTCCTTACATGCCAAGAGACAAGAGTGGAAGCTGCAATGTCTCCTAAGATTCTGTGCAATATCACACCTGCCACATTTTACTTGTCTAAGCAAATCACTAGGCCAACAAAACTCAAGGGGGTGATGAAGCAACAAGTTTACATTGCAAAGGCACATCAGAGCATCAGAGAAAGGTGTGATTCAGCAAGTGCCATTATTATAACAGACAAGTCCAAAGTGGTTTTGAAATCTTGGATGTACCAGCCTTGTAAGTAGGAACTGAAGCCAAGTGAGCAGGGCATCAGGAGCCAAGTAAGAGATTCAAGGAAAAGTTAAGGAATGAATGCAAAAAAGAGAAAGGGTCCAAGGAAGCCAGGAAGAAAGTTTTCTCAAGAATAACGGAGTACTTAAAAGCATCAAAAACTCTAAGGTAGTCAGCAATACTAAAACCAAAAATTACTCAGATTTGGCAATTAGAAAGTCATTAGTGTCTTTTCCCAAAGTGGTTACAGTGATGCAGTGGTGGGTAGAGACAGAAAGCTGATTGTGGTGGCTTGAGAAATAATTGGAAGTGAATATCCAATTTGTCATTTTATCAAGTTAGTTTATAAAAGAAAAAAGGATATAGGACTGTATATGGGAAATCCAGCAAGGGAGGGTAATGAAAGAATATATGTAACACTGAGACTACTTAGTAAGTTGGCTGTAATTGCTTTTTTTAAGAATAGTAGTCCATGATTAATACATTCTAAGACCTCATCATTACTATTTTGATACACAATTCCACAGCATAATAATCAGCATGTGTTCCTTAATATTCTGTTGTGTCAAATTCTTAAAAAACAAAAAAAATGGGAACTTCCCTGGTGGTCCAGAGGATAAGAATCTGTCTGTCAATGCAGGGGAGAAGGGTTTGATCCTTGGTTCAGGAGGATTCTACATGCGGATGAGCAGCTAAGCCTGTGTACCGCAACTACTGAAGCCTGTGCACCCCAGAGCCTGTGCTCCTCAACAAGAGAAGCCACCACAATGAGAAGTCCATGCACTGCAATGAAAAATGTGCCCTGGTCACCACAATCAAGAAAGCCCATGAAAAGCAACAAAGATGCAGCACAGCCAAAAATAAATAAGGAAATTAAAAACAAAACAAACCCAAAAAATTACTCTAAAGTAAACTTAAAATGTCAAAGTTATCAAATATTTCATTTGACACATTAATTAATGAAGTAACCAATAAGATTTTGTATTGAAGTAACCAATAAGTAACCAAATAATGAAGTGACCAATACAATGGACTAAATGTCTTTGCCCTGTTTTTGTCAGGGCCTCAATTCCAATGTAACAGTATTGGAGGTGGGACCTCAGGGAGGAAATTAGGTTTAGATGAGATTGGAAGGGTAGCACACCCATTATGGGATTAATATTCTTAAAAAAAAAGGGGGGCATCCCAGAAAAAGAATCCACTGCCAAAGCAGGAGATATAAGAAATGTGGGTTTGATCCTTGGGTCCAGAAGATCCACTGGAGGGGGGCATGGCAACCCACTGAAGCGACTTAGCATGGAAGCACACATCCTTAAAAAGAGAGAGAGAGAGAGAGAGAGAGAGAGAGAGATGAGATATCCTCTCTCTCTCCTTGGATACACTAAGAAAAGGCCATATGAAAACATAATCAGAAAGAGAGCCCTCACCAAGAACACAATCCTATTGGTATCCTGATCTTGGATTTTTAGCTTCTAGAACCATAAGAAATAAATGTTTGTGGTTTAGGTCACCCACTCTGTTATTTGGTATGGCAGCCCAAGTCAACTGAAACAAATGTTAGGACCAGTTCAAAGAATTTATATACATGGGCCATCAGGAATGTGGAAATGAAATTGTTAATAGAAAAAAATCAGATACTTCTATGAAGTAAATAAGCCTTGTGTTGAGGTGAACTTTTTTTAATCAGGCAGAAACAAATGTATCTCTACTGCAGATGATTTACTTGTATTACTATGAACAGGAATCCCTACATTATTATAAATTTTCCACAAACTGGCTTCTATCTGTATAAAGTTGCAAAATAGCCTATTCACTAGAAAGACAATGAGAGATATCACTCCCTTCCCACCCCTCTCTCACCATGTAAACCCAGAAGAGTCCTGTAGAAATGCTGAGCCCTGAAAAGAACATCCAGTAATCTTTTTTGTCCATTTCCAAACCCTGGACAATTATGTTCTTTTCCTGGTAGCTTTCAGATATTCTACATATAATGATTTATGGCAAAAGGAATATCCCAAGTTTAACTTCAGTGTTCTGAATGACAATGTCAGAATGGATTCTGCAATTTGAACAGGGTTTAAAAAATTAAACTTGATGTATCATTTTGAAGTTAAATGACATAATCAAATGTTAACTGATAAGTAATTTAAAAAGCCCACTATAATGAGCACATGATCATTATATAAACATTTATACCAGTCTTTTAGATGATGTAATAACATAGGAAAGATTAACAAATTATTTTAATTTTGGATAATTTTATACCACTGTTCAGACCTCAGATCTGGTATCACTTTCTGCCTAGGTCAGTGACCTTTAGACTTGATTACTTTCCAGAAAACAGTTCGAACATAGATCCTTTTAGGGATATCCATTTGCGGAGCTTCAAATTCATAAGTAAACTATGTTAGGGGAGTAATAAGAAACCACTTGAGTACCTAAATTCACTCAACATACTTTCTAAAACTGAATCCCTGCCTCTCTCTACCCACCCACGCGTGTGAATGCATGGGCACCTGTCTGTTTGCACGGACATACATGGACCCCTCAGCTCTTCTTATGCTGCACTGTCCTGGGGCTGAAAACCTTCTGTGCTGTGTGTTGTACTTATTTGTTCAGTTGTGTGACTCTGCGACCCTATGGACTACAGCCCGCCGGGCTCCTCTGTCTGTGGGGATTCTCCAGTCAAGAATACTGGAGTGGGCTGCCATGCCCTCCTCCCGGAGATCTGCCCAACCCAGGGACTGAACCCAGACCTGCACTGCAGGCAGATTCTTAACTAACTGAGCCACCGGGGAAGCCCGGAAACCTCCGGGGTCCTAAATAAAAGGGGAGAGTTTCTCTAACAGATAAAGACACTTTTGAACTTCTTGCACTTTTTTCTTGAAGATATTTCTGTTGAGGGTAAAATCGGACACTGGAACTATTGTCTTTCTGTACTGTTTTTATACTAGAAATGCAGATATAAAGAACTGGTGGTATGAACCATGCCAAACAGCTCTTCCTTCTCACTCTCTCATATCATCCAAAAATGCCTTGTTCTTGACAGAGAAGCACAACAGAGTGCAAAACCAAGAGACCAGAAGTATTGAACAAGTAAAAAAAAATTAAGTAAGGAATATCAAACACATTTTTTTCATATAATTAAAATAAAAAATGAAACATTGCAGCAATCCTCAATACTCATCTCTAGGGTTTGTCATGAAATGGGTACAGTGGGAAGATTATCAGAGAAAAGCCAGAAGTGTAGATTAATAATACGAAATCTTTTAAATATTGCCAGAGGATTTTCAGAATTAGAATATTCATCAAGATTATCAGGTCAAGTCCACCAACAAAAGCTTTATGTATTTTTCTTTTATTTTTCAGATTTAGAACTTCTTATACAAAGAAGTATTTTTCAGTTATACACAAACCAACCATAAAATATTCTAATTTGAGTCCATATTTATACTATTTATTTATAAAAATACTCAATACTTTTTTCTCTAATAATTTTCTAGTTACATGATCAATTCATCTGTAGCTTTACATATTTTTTCTTTCATTAAATGTATGGAAAAATATGATCATGTTCAATTTCATGAGATGTATTTAAAATAAACTTTCAATTTACAATTATTTCTCTAAATTTATAATTGCATAAAAACTAATCAAATTGATAAATCAGCATAGAAAATATTTTTAAGTATTGAGCATCTTGTGAGTATGGGAAAACAGATTCTAAAGTTTTCATATGTATGCATAGATAAGTATGATAAGCAAAAAATGTGTTATATTTGATAAAAATATTTAAATGTCATGGAATGGAAATATCAATTCAAATAGTAACAGAAAAGGAATACATCTTTCAAGTGTTAAGGAAGAACTGGTTTGGATTATTGGAAAAGTGTTCAGGTTGTTATCATTTTTGAATTCCATTAAACATGCTTAATAGAGTGACACTATTTTATTAGCTAAGATTTCCCATAAGTGGGAAATAACTTTTGCAACTACGTAAAATTTAAGACAAATAAATTCAAGTGCCAAGTTAAACATGTGTGATAAGGTATGTAGTTTTTTAAAATTCTATTTGGAGTTATGGAGTAGAAATTTGGAGCCCACTGGTGTGTACTGAATGTTTTATGCTCTTAAGAGCACTTTTTTAAGAGCACTTATTTTAATTTGTACTTATGAATTCCTTTTTATGTACTTGAATTAACATTAGTCTTTCCCAGTAATTTGTCTGTTTCATGGAATTAGGGATGGAGCTTACTTTTTTTTAATCACTATTCTCAACAACTTGTGCCGCATCTAGACTCTCACAGTTAAGGATATGTATTGTTGTTCGATTGCTTAGTTGTATCCAACTCTTTGCAATGCCATGGACTGCAGCATGCCAGAATTCACTGTCCTTCACATTATCCCGGAGCTTGCTATGGCTGTATTAAATGATTCACTTAGCTAACCTCCAAGCAAAATAACATTTCTCCCATCATTCTCAACACATATTATATTTCTGCCTCTTCCTCCTTGATGTCCTTCTATACCTACAAATCCTGCTAAACAAATCAGTGCTGCCAGTGGCAATTAGTATCATCCTATATTTTATGACTCTTGTAATATAGTTATCATTTTACTAACACTAAATATTTAGCCTTTTATTACTATTACCATTCTTAGAGATGAAGTTGTACACCTAGAAAATGTACAATGTAACTTTGCAAAATTAATTGTTGCAGATTTTGATGTCTTCACGTGTTTTATGTCTTTTAGTTTTCCTGTGTTTTAAAACTGAAAATAATTTTCCTTCAATTTCATTCCTACAAAATTTGATTATTGGTTCAATTATTCAAGGGATACTCATCAGAATTATAACAGTTGACAATGAAAAGATAGTGAATAAATACAATGTTGAATGACAACTCATGCTTTTTGGAAAAAAATTGTGTATTCTGCATAACTATTAAAAAGCAAATTTATTGGACAGATGTCGATCTGCACAGTTCAGTTCAGTTGCTCAGCTGTGTCCAACTCTTTGTGACCCCATGGATGGCAGCACGCTAGGCCTCCTTGTTTATCACTGACTCCTGGAGTTTCCTCAAACACATGTCCATTGAGACCATGATGCCATCCAACCATCTCATCCTCTGTCATACCCTTCTTCTCCCACCTTCTATCGTTCCCAGCATCCGGGTCTTTTCAAATGAGTAAGTGCTTCGGATCAGATTGCCAAAGTATTGGAGTTTCAGATTCAGCATCAGTGCTTCCAACGAATATTCAGGACTGTTTTCCTTTAGGATGGATTGGTTGGATTTCCTTGCAGCCCAAGTGACTCTCAAGAGTCTTATCCAACACCACAGTTCAAAAGCATCAATTCTTTGGCGCTCAGCTTTCTTTACAGTCCAACTTTCACATCCATCAGAGAAGGCAATGGCAACCCATTCTAGTACTCTTGCCTGGAAAATCCCATGGACAGAGGAGCCTGGTAGGCTGCAGTCCATGGGGTCGTGACGAGCAGGACACGACTGAGCAACTTCACTTTCACTTTTCAATTTCATGCATTGGAGAAGGCAATGGCAACCCACTCCAGTGTTCTTGCCTGGAGAATCCCAGGGACGGGGGAGCCTGATGGGCTGCCATCTACGGGGTTGCACAGAGTCAGACATGACTGAAGTGACTTAGCAGCAGCAGCAGCACATCCATACATTACTACTGGACAAACAATAGTTTTCACTAGATGGACCTTATTTGGCAAAGTAATGTCTCTACTTTTAAATATGCTGTCTATGTTGGTCAAAACTTTTCTTCTGAGGAGCAAGTGTCTTTTAATTTCATGACTGCAGTCACCATCTGCAGTGATTTGGGAGCCCCCCAAAGTCAAGTCTGTCACTGTTTCCATTGTTTCCCCATCTATTTGCTACGAAGTGATTAGACCAGATACCATGATTTTAGTTTTCTGAATGTTGAGTTTTAAGGCAACTTTTTCACTTTCCTCTTTCACATTCATCAAGAGGCTTTTTAGTTCTTCTTTGCTTTCTACCATAAGGGTGTTGTCATCTGCATATCTGAGGTTATTGATATTTCTCCCATCAATCTTGATTCCAACTTGTGCATCAGCCCAGCATTTTTCATGATGATCTCTGCATATAAGTTAAATAAGCAGGGTGACAATCTACAGCCTTGATGTACTCCTTTCCCAATTTGGAACTAGTCTGTTGCTCCATGTCCAGTTCTAACTGTTGCTTCCTGACCTGCATACAGATTTCTCAAGAGGCAGGCCAGCTGGCCTGGTATTCCCAACTCTTTTAGAATTTTCCACAGTTTTTGGTGATCCACACAGTCAAAAGCTTTGCATAGTCAATAATGCAGTAATAGATGTTTTTCTGGAACTCCCTTGCTTTTTCAATGATCCAACGGATGTTGGCAATTTGATCTCTGATTCCTCTGCCTTTTGTAAACCCAGCCTGAACATCTGGAAGTTCATGGTTCATGTACTGTTGAAGCCCAGCTTGGAGAATTTTGAGCATTACTTTACTAGCATGTGAGATGAGCGCAATTGTGTGGCAGTTTGAGCATTCTTTGCATTGCCTTTCTTAGACACTGGAATGAAAACTAACACTGACATTTTCCAATCCTATAGCCACTGCTGAGTTTTCCAAATTTGCTGGCATACTGAGTGCAGCACTTCCACAGCATCATCTTTCAGGATTTGAAATAGCTCAACTGCAATTTCATCACTTCCACTAGCTTTGTTCCTAGTAATGTTTCCTAAGGCCCACTTGAGTTCATGTTCCAGGATGTCTGGCTCTAGGTGAGTGATCACACCATCGTAATTATCTGGGTCATGACAACCTTTTTGTATAGTTCTTCTGTGTATTCTTGCCACCTCTTAATATCTTCTGCTTCTCTTACTTCCATACTATTTCTCTCCTTTATTGTGCCCATCTTTGTATGAAATGTTCCCTTGGTGTCTCTAATTTTCTTGAAGAAATCTCTAGTCTTTCCCATTCTATTGCTTTCCCCTATTTCTTTGCACTGGTCACTGAGGAAGGCTTGCTTATCTCTCCTTGCTATTCTTTGGAACTCTGCATTCAAATGGGTATATCTTTCCTTTTTTCCTTTGCTTTTCACTTCTCTTCTCATCACAGCTATTTGTAAGGCCTCCTGAGACAGCCATTTTGCTTGTTTGCACTTCTTTTTCTTGCAGATGCTCCTGATCCCTGGCTCCTGTACAATGTCACGAACGTCCATCCATAGTTCATCAGGCACTCTGTCTATCAGATCTAATCCCTTAAATCTATTTTCACTTCCACTGTATAGTCATAAGGGATTTGATTTAGGCCATACCTGAATGGCCTGGTGGTTTTCCCCACTTAACTTCAATTTAAGTCTGAATTTGGCAATAAGGAGTTCATGATCTGAGCCACAGTCAGCTTCAGGTCTTGTTTTTGCTGACTGTATAGAGCTTCCCCATCTTTGGCTGTAAAGAATATAATCAGTCTGATTTTGGTATTGACTATCTGGTAATGTCCATGTGTAGAGTCTTCTCTTGTGTTGTTGGAAGAGGGTGTTAGCTATGACCAGTGTGTTTTCTTGGCAAAACTCTATTAGCCTTTGTCCCACTTCATTCTGTACTCCAAGGCCAAATTAACCTGTTACTCCAGGTGTTTCTTGACTTCCTTCTTTTGCATTCCAGTCCCCTATAATGAAAAGGACATCTTTTTTGGGTGTTAGTTCTAGAAGGTCTTGTAGGTCTTTATAGAACCATTCAACTTCAGCTTCTTCAGCTTACTCTCGGGGCATAGACTTGGATTAATGTGATATTGCATGGTTTTCTTTGGAAACAAACAGATCATTTTGTCATTTTTGAGACTGTCCATCTGTATTTCTGCATTAATTTTGTCAAACAGTAACCAGTATTTCTTTTCATAAAGTGTCACTAATATGTATCCTAATTGCTACATGAACATGTGGCACTGGTTTAATACCCATACACAAGTCAGTCTCACTTTTTGGAAGTGAGTTCATGGTTTTAGAGATAAAATTTTAATGATATTTACTAGGAATTTAAATGGCTACTTTCTGTATAAGGAATGAAATCAGAAGTAAAGACATCAACACTGCATTTGCTTCCACCACACAATTCAGATAATAATTACATAACTCTTATAAAGACATGCTTAATGAAAGAATGGTAAGTAGACTGATATTTTTTTGATGTTGTTGCTGCTATTGTAGATAATACTATCCTAAGGTTGTTTACTGTTAGGAAAACATCTATTTTAAAGTATCTTCATTTAGCAACAACAAAAAATTTTCTAGCACTTTTCTGGCAGGAGAAAAATACTATAATTCTGATAGCTTTTTTTAATAGCAGTAGAATACTACTTCAGATAGCTTCAGGTGATGTTTAAGTTTTCAGACCACTTTCCTGAATGAAGTAGGCATTATGGATGGCTTTTAGTAAATACTTAAAGTCCTGAAAGCTAGAGACCGGAGAATAACCAAAGCTACATCTGAGTACATGTTTAAGACAAGATTTTATCAAGGGTCAGATTGAATCTAGTCTTCTGTAAATATTTCATGATTTTTAAAAATTATGTAATAGCTATGTGAAAATTGTAGTTATAGTAAGGAACGTAGTAGTTATGTTATAGTTTTATCTGTCAGAAATTGTTATTTATAAACAGATCTGTTTCAAAAGTTATCACTTCTAGATGGTAATAGATCAGCATTTTATTACAGGACAATACTATCACCTTGTGACAGCTACCTGAATCAAAAAAAAAAAAAAAGACAGTGTCTGTGAGTTCGCTGGGGCTTCCCAGGTGGCTCAGTGCTAAAGAATCTGCCAGCAATGCAAGAAACACAGGTTCAGGCTCTGAGTTGGGAAGATCTCCTAGAGAAGGGAATGGCAACACACTCCAGGCAACCCATTCCTGCCTCGGAAATCTCATGGACAGAGGAGCCCAGCAGGCTATAGTCCATGAGGTGATTAAAGAGTAGGACAAGCAACCAAAAAACAACATAAGTCCACTGAGTTAAAAGAAAAAGACCATGAGCACTTATCAAACTGAACTCCATTTTGATGGAGAACAACAACAACAACAACAACAACAACAAAACAACAATGCTCTCTAAACTTAATACCAGAATTGAGGATTAGAATACAGAGGATGGTGAGATAGACCAGAGCAAGACATGAGAGAATTTAAGATAGTCACTCCCTTGCTGGAAGAAATAAGAAAGCCCATAGGATAGATCAGGCATAGTGGTTGAGACAATGATAATAAATGGCTGCAAATAAGACAATGTTGTAGTTGAAATGGCTTAGATAGGATTAGTGCAGTGTAGATCACCAGATGTAGAGTGTGTGCTCAGCCTTTCAGTTGTGTCTGACTCTTTGTGACCCCATGGACTATAGCCTAACCAGGCACCTGTCTCCATAGAATTTCCCAGGTAAGAATACTGGAGTGTGTTGCCATTTCCTATTCCAGGGGATCTTCCCAACCCAGTACCAGACCTGTGTCTCCTGCATCTTCTGCATTGGCAGGCAGATATTCTTTCCCTGAGCCACCTGGGAAGCCCAGGTATAAAGACCAACCAAATTCTTTATTATACAACACAGCCTAAGAGTTAAGAACTATATTTTTAACTAGATGTTGAGTAGGGATAGTTAAAAATGATAGTTCTTTACTCGTAGACTGTGTTGTAGAATAAAGGATTTGGTTCATCTTTATCCCTGGTTCCTGTGGGGCAACTTCTAAACTCTTGGAATTTCCCAAAAGATGTCTCCATTATTCATGATGGGTTGGTCCCTTGGGTCACACCTGAGTTTATGCTAGTGAGGTGATTGCTGCCAGGCCCTGATATAGTTTAAGGATGGGGGAACAGCCATGCTGGAAAGACCAACCATGTGACTAGAGGGCTGGGAATTTGAGATTGTAAAGAAGCCCAACCTCCTAGGAGAGGAAGGCAAGTTAGAGACTGAAATTTAGTCACATGGTTAATGATTAAATCAATCATACCAATGTAATGAAATCCAGTTGTCATGGACTCAGAGGTCAAATGAAGTCCTAGCTAGTTATACACACTGTTATCAGGAAGGGGAAATGCCCTAACTCTACAAGGTAGACATAGAAGCTCTTTATTTAGCACCCTCTCCTATATTACTTTATGAGTTTTTTATTTTTGTTAGTTCTGATTTATTCTTTATAATAAAACTGAAATTGTAAATACAGCACCTTCCTGGATTTTGCAAGTTGTTCTATCAAATTATCAAAACTGAAGGTCAGTAGAAACCCCTAATTTGCAGTCAGTTCATAAAGAGAGGGTACTGCTTTGAAGTACTGCGCCCATAATCTCTGAAAAGCAACTTACCTCCAGGTAGTAACTGTTAAAATTACATTGCAGAGTGGGACACAAAGGTGTTATGAAATTCTCCCCACTTCCAAAAGAAACAATTTAGTAGAGTTCCATATTTAAGCCTGATAAAATTATGAAATCAAAGAGTAATGGAAGAAATCTAAAAGGCACTAATTTAGTCTGTCCCAAGTAGAAGGAGATTCCAAATTCAGAGTAAAATAAACAGAAAGTGTGATTTGATAATAATGTTATTAATATAATTAACATCAAGTTACTAACTTATCTCAACTAAAGATGGAACTAGTACAGAGTCTAGGATAGGGCTAGGCTTATAGTTATAAATCATGTGAATAAAAGGGAGTGAATAAAAGGAAGGGATGCAAAGTTTGGGGGACTAAAATGTTATGACAGCAATAAGATTGACCCTCTAAACAGCTTTACACTTCTGTTCATACTCACCCCACTTTGTTCTTGTTGTGATTTTTTTTTTTTTTTGGCTAAAGTAACACTTCAAAGTTAAAATGTCATTATATATACTTAAAAAACACAGGCAAACAAAAATACAAAAATATAAACACAATTTTCTTATTATCCAAAAACTTTAATTACTTACACCTTAGCATATATCTTTCCAGGTAACTTTCTGCATATATAAAAATTTTTCACCAAAGTCAGACCATATTGTACATTATTTTATATGACTTGATTTTTTTCAATTACAAATGTAACTTTTCCATATCAATAAATTTTTATATTGCCAGATGGGAGGGGTAGAGGGGTTGAATGAAATAGTTCAATGAGTTAAAGGAGTACAAACTTCCAGTTGCAAAAGAAACAATTCATGGAGATGAAATGTATGGCATGGAGAATATAGTCACCTATAATGCAATGAATTTGTATGGTGACAGATGGTAACTGGGGCTTCCTAGGTGGCTCAGAGGTAAAGAATCCGTCTACCAATAGAGGAGATAGGGGTATCTTCCTTGGTGAGGAAGATCCTGTGGAGGGGGAAGTGGTAACCCACTACAGTATTCATGCCTAGAAAATCCTATGGGCAGAGGAGCTGCAAAGAGTTGGACACAACTCAGCACACACATAGATGGTAACTAGACATCATGGTGATCATTTTGTAATGTATAGAAAAACCAAATCACTAATGTTATGCACCAGCAACTAACAGCGTTGTAGGTCAATTATACTTCAACAAACAAACTCATAGAAAGAAAAAGAAATGAGATTTGTGGTTACCAGAGGTAGGAAGTGGGAGGAGTGAGAACTGGATGAAGGTGGCCAAAAGGTAAAAACTCCCATTTAGAAGAGAAATAAGTAGTAGGGATGTAATTTACAACATGATAAATATAATTAACAGTACTGTCTGTTATATATGAATGTTGTTAAGAGTAACTCCTGAGAGTTCTCATCACTAGGAAACTTTTTCCTTTTTCTTTTATTTTGTGTCTATATAAGATGAAGATGTTTACTAAACGTATTGCAGT
The DNA here is from genome assembly GCA_006410935.1 of Redunca redunca. NCBI lineage: Eukaryota > Metazoa > Chordata > Mammalia > Artiodactyla > Bovidae > Redunca > Redunca redunca. The sequence goes on along the minus strand of SJYQ01002600.1, from coordinate 36,560 downwards.
AATCATTTTGTGATGTATGTAGGCTTAATTATTATTCCATACACCCTAAATTTATACAATACTGTATATCAATTATATCTCAATAAAACTAGAAGTAAAATAAGCTTTGATTTTATCTAATAATCAGTTAATATTCAAATTTTCCTTAATTGTCACAGAGATGTTCTTTGCAGCTATCCAAACTGAATATAATCCAGGACCATGAAATTATCTGATGGTTGTATCTCTCATGTGTCTTCTAGTCTAGCATTGCATACCTCTTTCATGACAAGACTTACAAATAGATTGGCCAGTTGTTCTATGGAATACTGTACCTTCTAAATTTGGGTTGAGTCTTCATAGTGTGGATTAGTTTTTTTCCCTATTATAACCAAACCTGAAGTGATGTTACATATTTTATAGTGTATCATATGCAGAGACACATAATTTCTGGTGGGCCTATGCTTAGTGATAATAAGAATGACCTTGGTTTAGGGTAATAATTATTTCACTACACAGTTGCATTTTCTTCCTTATAACTAACAAGTAATCTAAGTTTCTTTGGGAATATGAAGTGTCTACTTTTTCAAAGTTACACCTAACACTCTTAACAAAGTTGGTAATTTCTGCCTCAGTCAATGATTTTATTAGGTCTCCATATTGTCATTCTGCTTTGTACTGCCTCTGATATGTTTTTTTTCATAATGACATTCTCAAGATACATGTATCTTCTATTAGATTATACAGACTGAAAACCAGAGACTGTCTTTATTTTAGTAACACCTCCTTGTCTAATGCAACATGCTTAAAAAAAAAGGACAAATCAATGACAAAAAAATCCAACCTAAACCAAAAAAGAAAACCTTACCTCTGTTGAATTAAGTTTGAAAGAAGAACCAATGCAATAAAATAAGAAAAGTATTGAATGTCCAAAATATGTGTTAAACTGTTATGGGTTGAATTGTTCTCCCTCAAAACCATATGTTAAAGTTTTTACCCCCCTATCCTTAGTACTTCTGAATGTGACCTTATCTAGAAATAGGGTTGATGCAGATATAATTAGCTAAGTTAATAAGGTCATGCTGGGTAGGGTAGATTAGGGCTGCTACTCCAATGTGACAGTGTCCATGAAAAATGGAAGTCTGGAGAGAGACATGCACACAGGAAAACACCATGCAAGGATTAGACTTCTGCTGCCAGAAGCTAAGGAACCATCAGAAGTCAAGAGAAAGGTCTGTGACACATCCTTCCCTGGAGCCTTCAGAGGAAACATGGACCTTCCTATATCATGAGCCCAAACTGCTAGCCCCCAGAATGGTGAAAGCTAGGCAAAGGTATGGTTTTTCCAATAGTCATGTACAAATATGAGAGTTTGATCCTAAAGGAGGCTGAGCACAGAAGAATAGATGCATTCAAACTGTGGTGTTGGAGAAGACTCTTGAGAGTCCCTTGGACAGCAATGAGATCAACCAGTCAAGCCTAAAGGAAATCAACCCTGAATATTCATTGGAAGGACTGATGCTGAAGCTGAAGCTCCAATATTTTGGCCACCTGATGAGTAGAGCCAGCTCACTGGAAAAGACCCTGATGCTGGGAAAGATTAAAAGCAGAAGGAGAAGGGAATTATAGTAGATGAGATGGTTGGATGGCATCATTGACTCAATGGACATGAGTTTGAGAAAACTCTAGGAGATAGTGAAGGACAGGGAAGCCTGGTGTGCTGCAGTCTATTGGGTTGCAAAAAGTCAGACTTGACTGAACAACTGAAAAACAACAATGAATGATGAAATTATATATCTGCTGGTGAAGCTACTCAGTTTGTGGTACTTTATATAACAGTCCTAGGAAACTAATGCACTCTTACCTATTCCTGTTTCAAATTCAAATTCACACTGACAAGACATTTAAGAGCTCTTGCCCATATATCAAGAATAAATGAAAAATTAAAAAGTCAAGGTCCAATCTAAATATAAAAAAATGAAAGAGAAGAGGGAGGAATGGCTCTGGTTTTACATTCCATTGTTAGCTACAGCTGCTTTGTTCCTTGTAGAGTACAAGGGGTTGGAAACCTTTTGTGCAGGATTGCTCTATTACATGTAACATTGTATTTTAAGCAAACATTCATTTCTGGCAAGTCAATATCACAAATGAAATATTGTCTGAGGAGAAAGGAAAATCAATATCCACCTTTAGGGTCATTAAATTTTGATAAGGATTTTCTGCAAACATCAATATACTACCAAACAGATATGTATTGCATGGGTTTTGTTCTCTTTAATCCAATCTGTCTAGGAGTCCACTTGAACACACACATATACACACATACACACCAGTAACCTTCTGGCTTTGTTGCTTGTCTTATTTTAAGTAGATATATTTACTGGTATCAGCCTTGCCATTAGGAAGAAGTACCAAGCCAACCAGATCCATATGTGCACTCCAAGATAGTTGAAGAAATAGAACAGAATAATCAGCTCAAAATGTTGGAGGAAGCAAGAATGTTTTCACTTGCCATATTTAAGAAACATATTGCTATTTAAAACAAAACAAAACAAAAACAAGGAGAACAGGCTGAGTAAAATTTTATAGAGTAAAATCTGAGAAGAACTCAGGCTGAGAAAAAAACAAATTAAGTGTCCTAAAAAACACGGGCTGCTTACCTTTCCATAGGTTTTGAGACAGTGTCCAGAGAAATTACCATTTTCTAACAGGGCTCAAATGATCTATTATTTTCCATGAGTATTTTTCTATTTTATCAAAAAGTAAGCTCTCAATAATCTATTTCTAAAGAAAAAATATTTTGCTAAATTATGTTTTATGCATTTGTTTGCTTGATTATATCTTACAAACAACTGCAGGCTTTCAAAATATTTTCTTGAATTATTAATGCCATGAACCTAGCTATACTTTACTGTTGGCTAATTATCCTTATCCCATTCCACTCAAAGTTTGATTAACATTCCTTGTAAAATAGGTTAATGATAATCTGAATGCCCTAGGCTAGTAATTCTCAAGTCCTTTGTTCATGCACACTTTCAAATACATGCATGCTCATGCAACAGCAGAGATACATTGTTTGGAACTTGGAATGTCTGAACAAACAAGTCACTAAAGCATAGCCACTACAAAAATGTGAGGCATACCAGACATAGTACACTATCAAATACTCTGGCTTTCTGCTAATCCCCTGAGTTCATAGCAGACCTTAGCCACAATGCTTACAGATAATGTACACAAAAATGTGTGCAAATCTCTCCAATCTAGAGTTGTATCTTTGATATCCTTTATAATGACAAATACTTTTAGTGATTCCTAATTGTACGGCTCTTCTTTCTACTTTCTGGAACATTTCCTTCAAAGTACTTTCAGGTACCTCAAAACATTTAATAGCCAGAATGACACAGTTTCCGTTTATGCCTTTAGGACATGGTAAGCACTTTCACTGGTCCATTTTGTTAATCATTATGAGATAAAATGGTTCACCAACGTATAAACAAGGGGGCCACAGCCCAATAAACAACTCAAAAACAACTTTAGAGAAGTGGTATATAAAAACTCTTTGTCTTCATTCACACTTTCAAGTGTGTGTATCCCCACCCAAACAGGATATGTTTTCAGAAATGGGAGTGCACTAAACTGAGATTAGGACAGAGATGATCATTACTCAAACCCAAGAATTTAGCAGTGGGTGGGGAATTAATATCTACAAATGAAGAATGTTCAACAGTCAGAAGCACTGACTTTTGTTTGCTAAAAGCATTTCATAACCCTAAGATCATGAGGGAAATATAGGATTACACTGTATTCTAAATGGAGAAGGCAATGGCAAACCACTCCAGTACTCTTGCCTGGAAAATCCCATGGACAGAGGAGTCTGGTGGGCTGCTGTCTATGGGGTCACACAGAGTTGGACATGACTGAAGCGACGTAGCAGGAGCAGCAGCAGTACTCTAAAGGGCTATTTAAAAGACAGAACGTCTATTGCAACGTCAGTGGCCCCATGTGGCATGGGCCCCATTAAAGGAGAAATAAAGGATCCATGTTTTGTGTAGTTCTTTTGATGAATTTAAAGGTTCAAAACAGTACTGTACAAAGTAGCAATGATTACAAGGCAAACACTATTACTCAAAACACTTTTATGTGGTTTATATCTAAATATGCAAGTATTCTATTAGCTACCCTTCAGCAGGAACTGAGTGGTATATGCATACACAGTTGCAGTAAACATAAATTTAACATGCTTCCCCAGTGGCTCAGATGGTAAAGACTCTGTCTGCAATGAAGGAGACTGGAGTTCCATGCCTGAGTTGTGAAGAACCCCTGGAGAAGGGAATGGCTACCCACTCCAGTAATCTTGCCTGGAGAATTCCATGGACAGAGGAGTCTGGAGGGCTGCAGTCCATGGGGTCCCAAAGAGTCAGACATTTATGAGCAACTAACACAATTTACAATTTAATAGCATAACAATGATTGGTAAAAAATATCCAGGTAAGATTTGGCAGGGACTGGAACACACCACTTAAAGGGCATTAAAGAAACTGTATTCTAAGGGAAAGAAAGTAGGAAGAGGAAGTGAAACCAGACAGGGTTGCAAAGACAACTATCTACTGGATCTGTACAGATTCCCTCCTTATATTGTTTCTAATTTTTCTTCATTAAACTACTACGCAGAGAGATCATATGATGATATGCTCTAGGAGCACCCAGAAAGAGTTGATAGAAATTGAAATTTGCTAAGAGCGTAGATTTTAGATATTCTCACCAAACCTCAAACAGAAGCTTAAAAGGTAACTATGTGAGGTAATTAATGTTAACTTGATTGCATTTTAAAATGGTTATGCATATTAATTACACAGTATAGCTTTTAAAAATCACATTGTACAATCTAAATGTATACAATTTTACTTGCCAATCTACTTTAATAAAGTTGGAATAAAATAAAATGAATAAAGTAGAAGTTGCTACACAATGGATAAAACAGCATATTCTTTCATAAGTCATTAAGTTTCTAATATACTCATTTGAAAATTCATAGATTGTTGTTATGCTTATTTAGGAATGAAATTTGGATAGATTATACCTGATGAAATATCTTCAGTACTGAAATATTTCAACCAAGAATAAGGCTGTCTCTTCTAATTACAATAACAAATTGATTAGATTATTTTATAGAAAACATTGGTGTTTCACTCAATATTTACCTTTAAAGTCTGACATCTTCCTTAGATTACAAAAGAAAGGGAAAAAAATAAAAACAAAAAGCAATTTACCTACCTAACTGAAAGTTCTGTAAGATTTGACTCAACAGCCAACCTAAATTAAAAGTTTCAAGAATATTGTCTTCATGTTTGGGAACGCTTGTACACTCGTGGTGAATTCATGTCAATGTTTGGCAAAAGCAATACAGTAATATAAAGTAAACTAAAGTTAAAATAAAAATTTCAAAAAAA
>SJYQ01002600.1:0-21436 GCA_006410935.1 Redunca redunca | reverse complement strand
AGAAACAAAATACCATATAACCTTTTAGATCATAGAATATCTTTCTCTCTAATAAGATTTTGTACTCAAAATTTTATAGTGTTTTCAGAGTTTCAGTTCAGTTCAGTTCAGTCACTCAGTCATGTCTGACTCTTTTCAACCCCATGGTCTGTAGCACACCAGGCCTCCCTGTCCATCACCACTCCTGGAATTTACCCAAACTCATGTCCCTGAGTTGGTGATGCCATTCCACCATCTCATCCTCTGCTGTCCTCTTCTCCTGCCTTCAATCTTTCCCAGCATCAGCGTCTTTTCAAATGAGTCAGCTCTTTGTATAAGGTGGCCAATGTATTTTGGAGTTTACTAATAGCTAATATTGTATTTTTCCTTTTAAAACCTTAACTTTCTTTAAAAGTTAATTTTCTCTAAATTTTGTACAGCTTTCTGATATAAGAAATTTAAAACTTATTTACATGTTCTTGTAACATTTAACTTCGACTGTACTAATTGAATTTTGTCATTTTGTTGATTTCTAAGTGATAAGCAACACAGAAAATATANTAAGTGATAAGCAATACAGAAAATATAGTTAACCAAAGGAGTAGTGTATGATAATACATTTCATTAGAAAATGTATTTTGTCTCTGTAATTATACTGAAATGACAATGTAAGTTGTTTTTCTTTTTTGAAATTAAAAAAAATGTCATGTTTCACAAGTGTGTAAAAATCTCAAAGGCAGGGACTGTATATTTGTCATCTTTTGAAAGAGTCATCTTGTGCCTAATATGGAAGTTGAGCCACAGTTATTGAGTTGGTGTAGAACAGTGAGATGTATTTGTACTCCAAAGACATAAAACAGAAATTAAAACCCAACTCTGCCATTGCACACTATAGTATGCTGAACAGTCACCCCCAAAATATATTTCCAAGTCATAACCCATGGTTCATTATGCAACCTGATTTGAAAATAGGGATTTACAGATATAATTAAGCTAATGGTTGCACAGAGTCAGACACGACTGAAGCTACTTAGCAGCAGAAGCAGCTTGAGATGGGATGACATCATCCTGGATTTAGAGTGGTCCTAAATCCAGTGTCTTTATAAGAGGTAGAAAAGGAGAAAACTGAGGAGCACACAGTGGGAAGGCTATAAAAAAGTGGAAGCAGAGACTGGAATAAAGAAGCCTAAGCCAAGAAATACCAAGAATTTTCTGTGGTCACAAGCAGTGATGTAGTGGGCTTGTAATGGATTCTTCACTGAGCCTCAAGAAGGAATCAATCCTACTGACATCTTGATTTCAGACTTCTGACCTCCAGAACTGAAAGAGAATATATTTCTGTTGTTTTAAGACACCAAGTTTGTGATAATTTTGTTTAGGGCAATCCTAGGAAACTAATATGGGACTAAAGCCTCTAGAGAGAGTTCTCATTTTAAAATGGGGCTAAGGCCCACTTTCAGATCTGTTCAGAAAATTAAACAAGATAATTTAAACCATTTAACATGCTATCTGATATCCAGCAGTGCTCAAACACATTGGTTTCCTTCTTGACAATGATTTAGGAGCCCTCGGTAATAGGATTTCCCAAAGGAACATATCTAAAACATGTTTGTCTTAGCAAAGAGCATAATTTGTATATATTTACATAAACTGCAATCCATTAAAAGGCAGTTTTCATGTATATTTTCCGTATTAGTGATGATTTGGAAACCACCATTATGAGAACATTTATCTAAGTGCAGTGGATATTAGTTATTAAAGAATTACATAGCACTTTCGAATCTTCTATAATATCAGAAAGTCAGACAATTTTCATCTAATTCCCTGAACATCTGCCCTCTTGATTCTTTTATCATTGAAATGAAGAAATGAAAATATAAGAGAAAGGATTCTAAACTCTTAAATCTCAAAGGGTCACAGAAGACCTTTTGTAGCTCAGAACTTGCAGAATAATTGTACTCTTACATATTTAGAGAGTGAAAACAAATCATGTAATTTTTAAAAGCTTTTAATCTTAACAGCCTGATCCCACCTTATCTTTTTTATTATTGCTAATGTTTTGTCACTTTTGGCTCTCCTTCAATACTCATTAATTGTAAATAAAATTTTGACCAGAAAAAAATAAAGGCTGACTATATATCATCTTCTCTAATTTAAATAGCATCTTGCAGCAACCAAACTTTTAAAAATGCAGAGGCTATAACCATATTTTGAATGGATTCTGACCAGCAATCTCAATGTCCAATGTACATTTATTTATAAGCAATGAACTTTGTCCTTTCTCATGTAAATTGAAAAAAAGCAACACCCCCAAATAAATTAAAATTATATAATTAACTTAAATACTAGACATTTTCTACATAAAAATGATACTTTAGGGAAAGACATACAAACAACTCACACAAGTCAATATCAACACATAAAGAGCAACAAACAGCTTTCTGTGTTATACAGCAGCTTCCCATTAGCTATTTATTTTGTACATGGGAGTGTATATATGTCAATGCTACTCTCTCAATTTGTCCCACTTTCTCCTTACCCCACTGTGTCCACAAGTCCATTCTCTACATTTGTATCTCTATTTTGTCCTGCAAATAGGTTTTTCAGTCCATTTTTCTAGATTTCATATATATGCATTAATAATGGGATGGGCAGTGGGAGGGAGACTCAAGAGGGAGAGGATATGTGTATATTTATAGCTGATTCATGTTGTACAGCATAAACTAACACAATATTGTAAAGCAATTATCCTTAAAACAAACAAAAAACAAATGAACACCAATCAACACTGAGCAGAAGACCTAAATATACATTTCTCCAATGAAGACATACAGGTGGCCAACAGGCAAATGAAAAGTTCAATGTTGCTAATTATTAGAGAAATACAAATCAAAACTGCAATGAAGTATCACCTCACATCAGTCAGAATGGCTATAATCAAACTATCTACAAACAATAAGTGGCGGAGAGGTTGTGGAGAAAAGGGAACCCTTATACACTGTTGGTAAGAATGGAAATTGATGCAGCCACTATGGAAAACAGTATGGAGGTTCCTCAAAAAACTAAAAATAGAACATATAATCTAGCAATTTCAATCCTGGGTATATATATATGAAGGAAAACAAAAACACTAAATTGAAAAGATATATGCACCCCAATGTTCATAGCAGCACTATATATAATCGCCAAAACATAGAAACAACCAAAGTATCCATCAATAGAAGTTGTGTTATATTTATACAATGGAATAGCACTCAGCCATGAAAAAGAATGAATTATTGCCATTTGCAGCAACACGGCTGCCCTTAGAGAATATCATACTTGACGAGCAGCAGCAGCAGCATATTAAGTGAAGTAAGTCAGATGAGAAAGACATGTTATATATCACTTACACGTGGAATCTTAAAATATAATACAAATGAATCTATTTACAAAATAGAAGCAGACTACAGATTTAGAAAACAAACTTATAGATGGTTACCAAAGAGGAAAGGAGCAGAGAGAAGGATAAATAAGCAATGCAGGATTAACAGACACACATTTCTATACATAAGGAAGATAAGTGACAATGATTTACTGTGTAACACTGGCAACAATATTCAATATATTTTAATATCCTATAATGGAAGATAATCTGAAAAATAAATAATCTGAATCATTTTGCTGTAAATCTAAAACTGATGCAATATTGTAAATTAAATACATTTCAATAAAAAATAGCAATACTTGCTGCTATGAATTCAGTTTGACCTTTAGCAGAGAAACTGGCCCTTTCCAACACTGCAAAGAAATACTTCAATTGCAAAAGGACTCAATGCTTCAGCCTTTTGAGCCATGCACAGAGGCTCAAAGAAGCTGTAGCCTGGCTCCTGCCATCTTCTCCACATGCTGCTCCATCTCCTTGGACTTGTTATTGCTCACATCCTTACTGTACCTGATAAATTCTGTTCATCCTCCTTGAGTTAATTGGTATCATCTCTTAGTTTTATGGAAGGAGGAAAACAGTCCATAAAATTTAGCAGAAAAATGATGATAACCTGATAGAAATTTTAAGAAGAAGAATCTTAAAAATAAGATACAGGAAAAATGGGTTAGAAGCCCAGCTTTGTCAGTAAGACTTGGATTTTGGTAAATCATTTAATCTTTCAAGGATTTATTTGTGATATGGATGGGTTGGAATAATCTCTAGGATCATTTATAATTCCATATTATTAGCCTGTGATAATCTCTTATATTTTACCCCTACTTGGAAACTTTTAACCTATCTGCATCTTTAAGAAAAGTCATAATGGCTTAAGTTAAATATACCCTCAAACTATTTATCAGCTGGCCACAACTACTAAATTATTGGTACTAACATATTTGTTTAATGTGTTGCCTTAATCTAGACTTTCATTTCTATGTCAATAGTGATCTAATCATTTTCTGTAAACTTTAGTAGGATGTGGCACCTTGTGAGTGCTGACATATTTTTTAATATGTAGAAGGTAAAGAATTATAAAATAACATAAGACAATGTGCAAGGAAAAATTTACTCCTTTAATAATTAGATGTTGGTTAATGTTCAAAAACTTTCAAAGTTCTAAGAGACTATTCTGATTATTCCTAATGCTTAAAGATAGTAACAATTCATTTACCTACCTATTTATTTAAAAGAAAAATGTGAAAGCAGAATTATACTTATTTTATTCTTATTACTGTACTAGCCTACAATATTCCTTGCCAATTAAATTTAGAATTTCCATTTCTAATCCTTCAGTGTTGCCATTATGTTTTAGAATAATTTCTAGTGTTTTAACTACAATAAAAATATGCTGATTTTGGTCAGAGTAGACTGTGACAACAGGACAATACATATTACAGTCATTGAGGTATAGAATTATGAAATAACAAATGAATTACTGGATCATTCAGATTTTAATAGTATTGTTCCTGACTCTACTTTGTATCTTATTGCATGCCCAGTTTCTGCTTCATCATTAATTTTAAATACCCATTACAAAACTGTATTGACATTAATGTATACATATATACACAAAAATAAATACATATAAATTAACTATTAGAGAGATAAGATAACCTACAAAAATACTGAAATTATGATTACTGTAGACTGAATATTTGTATCCCCTCAAAACTCATGAATTGAACCTCTTCGTAAATGAGATGATATTTTGAAGTGAGGTCTTAGAGATGCAGCACCCTCATGAATAGGATTAGTGCCCTCATAAAAGCGATATCAGAAAGTTCCCTCATCCCTTCTGCCATGTGAGAAGTTAAAAGCCAGCACGAATCAGGAACTGAAATCTCATAAGACATCAAGCTCTTCCTGATGGCTAAGAGGTTAAAGTGCCTGCCTCTAAAGTGGGAGACCTGGGTTCGATCCCTTGGTCAGGAAGATCCCCTGGAGAAGGAAATGGCAACCCACTCCAGTATTCTTGCCTGGAGAATCCCATGGAAAGAGGAGCCTGGTGGGCTACAGTCCATCGGGTCACAAAGAATCTGAAACGACTGACTGACTTAACTAACTTAACTAATCTTGGACTAGCCAGCCCTCAGAACTATGAGAAATAAATGTTTGGTTAAGTCATCCGATCTATGGCATTTTTGTTATAGTAGTTGGAAAAGACTAAGGGGTGATAATTATTTTTGATAATACCTTAGCAGTAAGTTGAAGAAGGAAATGGCAATCCACTCCAGTACTATTGCCTAGAAAATCCCATGGACAGAGGAGTCTGGTAGGCCCCAGTCTATGGGGTCACGAAGAGTTGGACACGACTGAGCGACTTCACTTCACTTCACTAGCAGTAAGTACGTATGTGTGTGTACTCAGTCGTGTCTGACTCTTGTGACTCATGACCCTATGGACTGTAACCTGTCATGCTCCTCTGTCCATGGGATTTTTTCAGGCAAGAAATACTGGAGGGGGTTGCCATTTCCTATTCCAGGGGATCTTCCTGACCCAGGGATCGAACCTGTGTCTCCTGTGGCGACTGCACTAACAGGTGAATTCTCTACCACTTTGCCACCTGGTAACCAGCATCAGTAGTAAGTATAATTAAATCTACTTAATCTAATTTAAGGTTAACAAATTAAATCATAACATGTCATACATCATATAGGAGTATAGATCAAAGAAGTCTATTTTCAGTTCCATTTATTCCATTTTCAGTGCTATTCTTTTCTTCCTTTAACATTTCTTAAAGTAGATATATGCTGGTAATGAATTTTCTCAGTATTTGTTTTTCTTAAAAATTCTTTATTTTCATTTTTGTAAGATACATTCACTGAACTGGGCTTCCCTGGTGGCGCACTGATAAAGAATCACCTGCCAATGTAGAAGACTTGAGTTAGATACCTGGGTCAGGAATATCCCCTGGAATAGGAACGGCAACCCACTCCAGTACTCTTGTCTGAAAAAATTCCCATGGACAGAGGAGCCTGTCAGACTACAGGCCATTGGGTTGCAAATGAATTGGACACTGCTGAGTAAATGAACACATTAACTGAACTAGAGAATTCTATATTTCCAGTTTGTTTCTCCCTTTCAAAACTTTAAAGATGTCACTTTATTTTTTCCTAGCTTATGAAGTTCTTGATGAGAAGTCTATTATAATTTTCATCTTTGTTTCTCTGTATGTAATGTATTTTTTTCCTTCCTATAGCTACCTCAGACTTTATCTTTGATTTTCAGCAGTCTGAATATGATATGCCTGGGTGTGTTTTTCATTTTTCTTTACCTGTTTGGTAGTCTTTAAGCTTCTTGGATCTGTAATTTGCTAAATGCAGATATTTTTAGAAAAATGTGTGGCCATTTTTCTTCATCAGTATTCTCTCTCTTTTCCCCACCGAGATTTCACTTACACGTTAGACCACTTGACATTGTTCTACAGCTCTTGAATGTTCTTTTCTGGGCTTCCTGTCACTTTTTTTTCCCCTGTTGTGTTTCAGTTTGGATCATTTATATTAACCTATCTTTAAGTTCACTGATGCTTTCCTTGGCTATCTTGAGTCTATACATAGGACCATCACAGGCATTCTTCATCCATTGCCAATCTTTTAATAAATACAATTTCTATTTGACTCACCCTTATAATTCTCTTTGCTGAAATCACACATCTATTCTTACATGTTGTCAAACTTTTCCACTGGCATATTTAACATAATTATTTTAATTCCATTTCTGATATTTCCAACATCTGCATAATATCTGAATCTGATTCTGTTGATTCTTTTGTCCCTAGGGAGTGTGTTGTTTCTTCTTGCTTTTCTTTACGCCTTCAAATTTTTGTGGAAAGCCAGACATGTTGTGTAGGACCCTAGAGACTTAGGTAAATAAATTTTATGTCTGGAAATTGGAATGCTATTCCTCTGCTAAGGCTTTAGGATGGACATTTGGGTCAACATAGAGCTGAACTGAGTTTTCTAGTGATGCTATGGTTACCTACAACTGCCAGTTTTCTCTAATGATATCTGGGATTTAGGGCACAAACTGATTTGCCAGGGGCTTTTCTAAACTTATGGGTCCACCTCAGCTTTAGTCTCTCCCTTGCACATGTGCCCTTAGAGAGGGTTTTCTTCCACATTCTTGTAACATTCCCGGCCATATTATCTCTAATTACTTATAACTCACTGCTTTTGTCTATGGTACAGAAAATGAAGCAGTCTCTGCTCCTCTGATTGAGCCTAACTTTTAAGAAGGCAGTGTGTTCCAGAGTCTCACAGATGTGGCCTTCTTGGTGTTTGTCTTCTCTTCCAGCTGTAGTTCTGTGTTCGTCATGTATTCTTGTCCCTGTCCCAGGAATAAAGGATCCTTTTCTCCCAGCTGCAATTGGTTTTCACTGGTGTGGTTTGCTTTCCCCCTATATTGTAGGCTTTTGTTCTATCTGGACAATAGGAAAGAAGCATCTGGGTGAAATTTTGTGCCTTTCCTATAGAAGCTGCAGATCCCTTCTTTAGACCTTCAGCTAAAGAGAGACTTTCACAGCAATCTTGCCAATATTTTAATGTGAGAATCTAGCAAGGCCTACAAGAAGATCCTACCAGTGAGTCCAAATTCTTATTCTATTTATACTCTCTTAGGCTATGTTTGTCTGTTGGCTGACCAAAATTTAACAGAATTCTTACTGTTATCTAATTGCGTCTGCTACCTATGGTCTCCCCTTACAAGGTACTTGTCTTTACTTCTATCTTAGGTTAATTGTTTGCACTATGACTTTAGCTCTCTGATGGTTCAAGAAAAGGTTCCTTGAACTTATACTGAATTTATATTTTCCCTAGGATTTTTGTTATTGTAAGTGTAGGAACAATGCTCTTTTCAGCTATCTACATGTCAAGCTGAAACTAGAATATCTACATATAATTTTAATATATAGTCATTACCTAAACAAATTCAATAGCCTATTATGATAGTCACAAATATCTATAAATCAGAGAAAATGCTTTTTAAAATCATAACTGAGCAAGCTTTTTACTTTTTAGCAGCTCAAAATTGTAAGCTCAATTAAATGCAAAACCATTATTTTTTTGGTCTCAAAAGAGAATATTTAACATTATCCTTGTAAATTATAGGATTATAACATATATTTCATTTTTTCTTTTGCACTTTTCCCACTTTCTACCAATCTTTTGTATTAGCTTGTCTTCTCTTTGTGGTATATTGATAATTTCATTATGCCATTTAAATGTTATCTTCTTTCTGACTGAAACTTATTTTCTGAAGAACAGAACTTCCTCAATCCCCGGTATATTTGGGGATGTAACTGTGAATTTATAGACACAATATACTTGTCTCTGCTCCCTAAGAATGCAGAACTAGATAAGCACTGCTTTATTGATGTAAGGTTTGTAGTACCCCACCAGACATGTCTTCCAAAGGTATATTTCAAAGACAGTGATAAGAAACATTCTTCAAGTTCTCTCTACTACTGAAGCCTCTTTCTATATTGCTCCAAGCACAGCAAAGAAAGAAGAAAATAAAACAGAAGTTGCATCTACAATAGGATGGTAAATAACACAAAGATATTGTGTGGGATGATAAAGACTCCTCTCATTGTATAATCACAGCCTTGCCAATACCTCATCATTTGAATAATTTGTCTTTTGTTGCTGGTTCTGTGTCAAGTTATGACCAAAGAGAACTGTTAAAAATTGGTATATTTTTGAAATAGGGAGAAATCTCAATAACCTCAGATATACAGATGATACCACCCTTATGGCAGAAAGTGAAGAGGAACTAAAAAGCCTCTTGATGAAAGTGAAAGAGGAGAATGAAAAAGTTGGCTTCAAGCTCAACATTCAGAAAACGAAGATCATGGCATCTGGCCCCATCACTCCATGGGAAATAGATGGGGAAACAGTAGAAACAGTGTCAGACTTTATTTTGGGGGGCTCAAAAATCACTGCAGATGGTGACTGCAGCCATGAAATTAAAAGACGCTTACTCCTTGGAAGAAAAGTTATGACCAACCTAGATAGCATATTCAAAAGCAGAGACATTACTTTGCCAACAAAGGTCCGTCTAGTCAAGGCTATGGTTTTTCCAGTGGTCATGTATGGATGTGAGAGTTGGACTGTGAAGAAGGCTGAGCGCCGAAGAATTAATGCTTTTGAACTGTGGTGTTGGAGAAGACTCTTGAGGGTCCCTTGGACTGCAAGGAGATCCAACCAGTCCATTCTGAAGGAGACCAGCCCTGGGATTTCTTTGGAAGGAATGATGCTAAAGCTGAAGCTCCAGTACTTTGGCCACCTCATGCAAAGAGTTGACTCACTGGAAAAGACCTGATGCTGGGAGTGATTGGGGGCAGGAGGAGAAGGGGACGACAGAGGATGAGATGGCTGGATGGCATCACGGACTCGATGGATGTGAGTCTGAGTGAACTCCGGGAGATGGTGATGGACAGGGAGGCCTGGCGTGCTGCGATTCATGGGGTCGCAAAAAGTTGGACACAACTGAGCGACTGAACTGAACTGAACTGATGACCATAAAACAAGGAAGTTCTTAATACTGAATTTAAAAAAAAGAATAAAAATTTGGTTAATTGTAACCTCAAGAAAGTATTAGTCATTGCTTCTGACATAGTCAAAAATATAAAATACTAGAATCAAGAATCAGCTTCAAGATATCAATATAGGCATTGATTTTAGGGAATAGGGTAGGATTGAAGATATTTAATATGAATATTGTGATGTTTTTGTGTAGAATAAACATTCACACTTTTGGCATATCTTTAATAGGCTCCAACATTACAAATACTTCAGGAGTCTTTACTAACAGGCAATTCAGAGATCTGAAGACTTTTACTTGACCAAAAGGAAATGTGATAATTAACATCACAAATTCATAGCTTGTAAGTTTACTATTTCCAAGTCCATATGTTTAGGAGAGGAATACCCATTTTATGGTCTTATCCATCGAGGTACAGGAAACATTTCAAATGTATGTCCTAGGCTTAGAGAAACCACCCATCATTTTATTTTTCTCTTTGTTTTTTGTAAGATTTACTCTCATTTAACTAGAATCAATTATTTGAAACCTCAAATATATGGTATTATTTTTATATTATACACTTTGAGTTTGTAAAAGTCAAGAAATAAGCTTGTTGTGAAAGTGTTAGTCACTTAGTTATGATTGACTCTTTGTGACCCTATGAACTGTAGCCTGCTTCTGTCCATGTAATTTCCAGGCAAGAATAAGCTTAGTCCAAATTAAACATTGTACTTTCATAAGCTTTATATTTCTACTCATGAGTTCAGGGCACATACAATGAATTCACATTCCCAGAAGTCTCTAATAAGAATATCTTCTCTATCTCCAAAACAATAGACACTCCTGCCTTTAAGGTAATCTAACTTGTATGCATAATAATGACTTTTTACTTTAAAAAAAGGCTAAAGGAAATCAGCATATTTCTTATCTTGTTTGTGATCTGGCTATAGTTTTCAATTTTTATCAGTTAATACTGTAACTGAGCAGGACCCTATCAGGCCTTCTTAGAACATACCCCTCTCTGCACATCCAGACCATGTCTCATATTTGTAGAAAAGGTATAGTTTTCCAGGAGCCCCATGAGTCACAAAAGTCCGACTCAAGAATTAGTGTGTGAAAGACTGAACATGCAGGTAGGCAGGAGAATTAGTAAGAAAAGCAGTCATATGACAGCCACAGAATCTTTAGTTCCTTCCTGAAGGACGCAGAAAACAGTGTCCGATACATACTCCTGAGTTGTTTTGCAGTTGCCAAAACCCCCACCAAGTGGGAGAAATTAACTACCTGATGATCATGAGCATTTAGGTCTGGGAGCCTTAGGAATGATAATATTAACTCCGGTGATCGCACCCTGTCACCTCATCATCAACCAACCAGAGAACTGTGCAGAGCTGATCACATACCCTGTGATCAGCTTTCTTCACTGAGCTTTAAAAATGCTTCCCTGAAACCTACTGAGGTAGAAACTGTGAGTGTAGGACTCACAAACAAACTGTCAGTGTAGGACTCTGAGACTTTGGTCTTGTTTTCAATAAACATCTCACTCCATTAACCTAAAACTATATCCTCTTTCCTGAATTCCTGGAATTTGTCCTTGGTCTGATAAAGTATCAACACTCAGATCCAGGAAAGGGAAGTAATTAACTTCTGTTCCATATTCCCTAGGGAAAGACAACTGGTACTCATTAATCTTTAGCCCATATATCTGATTTCTTGTGAAATGGACAGAAGGCATGAAAAAGGGTGGCAACTTAATCCAAGGATCAAGAGAATCCATAAAGATATTAAGTTAAACAGTGGCCTTTAAACTGACTGGTTAGAAATGACATATTTTAAGGACAGGAGCCAACCAAAAATGTACAGATCAATACTAGCAAGCATATAAACTGCTGTAAGTCCCACCTTTTGGGGGACTCTTTACTCTCTCTCAGTGTCTATGCTGAGAGCTTTATACTTTTCTTTTCTGTAAAATAAATCCTATTTTCTTGCTACTGTGAGTGTTTGCGCGTTCTTAAAGTTCATTCTTCGGCTCCATGAACAAGAATTCCGATTCCTATTTCACTCTCTGGGACTTCAAGTCTTTTGAGCATTAGCTGCCCTGGACTTCTTGTATGGTGTTTTCCAATAAGCACTGCACTTTCCTTCACCACAACCTGGAGTCAGTAGATTGGTTTTACTGATTAGAGACTAGTGGATTCAAGTTGGGTTTAGTAACAATACTGCACCAGTAACTACCTAAATAGGTAAAAAGTCATAATAGCAAGGAATAACTGGAGACCAGCTAATGATTATATAATTTTAGAAGAATATTTAATATACCTAAATCCAATCTTTTATTCACATTAGCAGCTCTTTCTACTATAGCTTCATTCATAAGAATCTAAACCTTCAGCATTCTTTCATGGAAAAGGAGATAGTAAAGTGCATATTTCTGCTTTTTATTTAAGCATCTTTATAATGGTATAAAGTGTCACAGTTGTTTTTTTTTTTTTCCTTTTTTGTGTTTTTTGTAAATGATTCACAGATCCTTCTCAGTGAATGTCACCAAATTATGTATTTCTTTTGCCAATAGTGAAGAAAAAACTATACAAACAGGTCTGTACCTTTGAATCATCTTTAACACCATATTAAGATGAATCTACTTGGTATTTATTGCGAAGCACAACAATTAGCATCATGTGATGTATTGCTATAGCACTCTATAATGGAGGTAAAACAATCATGATTTTCTGATGGATGCTGGCGTGGGAAAAAAGAAAAGACAGGTGGAAATGGGCGATGAAAATAGCTCATTCTCAAAGTCTGATGGCACTCGAGATTCTACATATTAAATTTACATATACATCTCTCATTGACAAAATGTTCATGTTAAAGCAGACAAGTTGTCACAGAAATCTCCTGAGATGAAGAGCAAATATCTGACTCTCTGCAAGGTGCGTATATTTATAATATAGGTAAGCCAGTTTGTAAAATCCAAGTTTTCTATATAAAAATTTACAGATCATTTTAAATTTTCTAAATATGATGACTTAAGAAATAAAGTGGTTGGAAAGTCAAGCTTGCTTTAAATTCACTAGAAAGAGTATTTTTTTAATGGATTTTTTTTTCCTTTTCAGTGAAAGAGGTCTCATTAGCTATGACTAAAACACAACTGAGTATGATATAAGGGTCCTTTGAACAAGTCTGTAAAGGAAGTTAGGATTTAAGAAAGCTTACTGATTTGGTTAACAAAGTGCTATTATTGTTGCTAAGTGAAAATAAACTTAAATAAGAGCCACTTCTAGTCTTGCCGCAGACTTTGAGCCATTCTTGAAGTTTCAGCACACTTGGCCACATTGCACTGCAGTTTTCTTAAATGGGCTGGATCATGACAAACAGGTAAGGAAAAGGCAAAGAGAACCATTTACTACAAACACACTGTAGGTAATATACAACAGTGGGGATTGCATATTGACTTTGGGGCATTTGGTCTCAATCAGCATGCCATGCTACAGCACAGAAACAGACTGTCATGTTTACAACACAGAGCTGAATGTAAGAGACTCACATAATTGCCTGCGAGAAGGTACAGGAGCACTTCCATAAGCTGTGCCCTGTAAATAAAACATATTTTTTTGGAGCAACTGATCATTAGTAACAGTAGAATATGGTGGAGAAATGAATAAAGAAAATGAAAAGAAATTCAAAATAAAGACAGTTTAAGATGCTTTTATTAAATAAGGTTTTTGAGTTATTCCATTTGGTAAACATAAAGATCAAAATGAATATTTGTAAGAAATTAAGAAAGGATACGTAATATACTAAAAAAAAAAGTAAAATGAATGTTACAGCAAAAGATAGGAACAATTAAATTTGACAGAAAGGGAGGTTTGTGAAATGTAGAACACATGATATTTAGGAAGTGGCCTCCTTAAAAAGTAGGTTCCCTTGTACCAGTTCCTTAGCTGATGAAAACATTTTCTCAAATTCTTAAACTAACCATTGTATTAGTATTTCCTCTGGTATTTTTCTACCTCAAACTATATAAAAAAATAATGACTTCAAATAAAATGGCTTAAACTGTGCATTAATAAAAGTTAATCACTGAAAAATAGCATAATCAAACAGAGAAGTTATTAAATAAAAATAGTAATTGGATATGATAGACACCAAAGTTAGAACAACCTTACTATATCCCTTTAGTTAACTAAACTCTGTACAAACACATATTGTAATTCAAGTTGTATATTTTTATTCCTGGCACTGGTCTCTATCACAAAATGATATAATAATATACTCAAAGAGAGGTTTTAAAATATTAGGTAAAAATAGATTTCTGTGAAAATCAATAGTTCATTATAAATATAATTAACAGATGATGAGAATATCTGAAAAAAGTTAACTGATATTTATTGAACATTTATTCTGAAGTTCTTATGTTTAGTACATGGTAAGCATTATATCCGGAGAAGGCAATGGCACCCCACTCCAGTACTCTTGCCTGGAGAATCCCAGGGATGGGGGAGCCTTGTGGGCTGCCGTCTATGGGGTCGCACAGAGTCGGACACAACTTAAGCGACTTAGCAGCAGCAGTAGCAGCAAGCATTATATCAGCTTCCGCAACAGTCTTTGAGGCAGTTAAAAATGTTACATTTATTTATTATTATTTCCATTGTTTCTGATGAGAAAACTCTGTAGAATCAAGTTACTTTTAGACTTAATTTAGAAGCAGTTAAGAAGCTATAGTTTTTAAAGGTCACACTGCTATACTGAAAATAGTTAACAAACAAGGACCTGTTATATAGCACAGGGAATGCTGCTCAGTATTCTATAATTACCTAAATGGGAAAAGAATTTGAAAAATAATAGATACATGTATATGTATAACTGAATCACTTTGCTGCACACCTGAAACTAATACATTGTTAATCAACTATGCTCCAAAAACAAAAAACAAAAAAACAAACTAATTGAGTGATTAAAATGGAAGATTTACAAATAATCTCTGCTGCTAGCATTTCATGAACTTATCTTCTAACAAAAATAGCAAATGTGAATATTATGACCTTGGTTTGTATAAAGGTATACCAAAGAGAGAACTGTCTTATAAAGTGTCTGCGTGCTTGCACTGATGGATGATAAATAAGACATGCAAACCTGCTGCTTAAATTGTCTTTGTCTAAGAATATGTTTGTATCTCTGGATCTACTGAGGAAGACACATGACCTTTTCCTGTGCTTTACCAGGATTTGCCTAGGGTATATTTAAATAAATTTTGTCCTGGATGGAGATTTCTGAGTAAATTTGATCAAAAAATTGCAACCTACACTTCGAAGAAACCACAGTACTCTAGAAACTTGCTATAAAGGCTCAAGTGTGAACTGTTAGTCATTCACTCCTACATATTGAACAACACAAGTCAGAATCTTCTAACTACTGTTCCAGTTTTGCATTTTGAGATGGACTAATGTTATACCTGTGTTATTCAAATAGAACTGAATGCAAGAAAGATTTCAGAGAGAAATCTGCCTAAATCTCATAGATCCTTAGCTATACAGACATAGGTTTGAATCAACAGCACAAGATCATTATTCACTATGCAAGGCTGATTAAAAATACCACCATTACTTGTAGCAAAAATTTATCGTTCGTGGGAAGTGTATTGCTACTGTTCTTTGCTTTTACAAATTTTAATGAGTTGTCTCAAGTCCAAGTGATAAAACAAAAAAACTCATTTTTTCCCATAAAGCTGGATTATTAAATTCACATATTAGAAACTAAAAATAACATTAATTGTCTGTATATTAGAAAAATATTTCCTAGGTTAATAATATGTTAGGACTGATCTTCATTAGCTATATAATTAGAGAAAGATGTGTATTCAAATTTACTCCTATAACAATCCATGAACAGACCACTGGAACAAAATCTACAGTATGGAAAAGTATTATATTAATACTCTGATTAGAGAAGCTAGTTTCTTAATTTCTAAAACTTCTAGTTGCTATGATAAATGGTGGGTAAGGTCATAATCAGGTTAAATGCAGAGTAACTCAATAGAATTCTGAGGGAGAATTCCTTGGCTTTAAGTTTTTATCTGACTGACTCCAAGTATTTATTGTATGATACTTCTTTAATTTCAGCAACAAACTTGATGTTATATGGTACACATATATTCTCTGGTTGTCTCCGCAGATCACAACTGTCCCCTCAATTTGCCTATTTCTATATCAATTAAGTTTCTTTTGATTGCACTTTGCTCAGATGACTTTAGTATTTGTATTTTTCATCACACTTTTCAGAGTCAGTTATATGTTTATGCTCAATAGAATCATACAAAAAAAGATTTTAGTTTTTAGGGCAATTTTAAGCTCACAGGAAAACTGAATAGAAGTTACAGATTCCCCCTATAAGCCCTGCCCCTAGACATGCATACCCTCTTCCACTATCAATATCCCCCACCATAAGGGTACATTTGCTATAATTGATAAACCTACACTGATACACCACTATTACCCAGAGTCCATAATATACCTTAGGGTCCACTCTTGTCTTGTGCATCTACCATTTTATAGATGGACATTTAGGATGTATATCTACCATTTTAGTTTCACACAAAGTTTCCCTATCCTAAAGCTTCTCTGCTGCTAAGTTGCTTCAGTCGTGTCCGACTCTGTGCGACCCCATAGACAGCAGCCCACCAGGCTCCCCCGTCCCTGGGATTCTCCAGGCAAGAACACTGGAGTGGGTTGCCATTTCCTTCTCCAATACATGAAAGTGAAAAGTGAAAGGGAAGTGGCTCAGTCATTTCCGACTCTTAGCGACCCCATGGTCTGCAGCCTACCAGGCTCCTCCATCCATGGGATTTTCCAGGCAAGAGTACTGGAGTGGGGTGCCATTGCCTTCTCCTTATTCATCTAAGGTTCAGTAAAGAACAAGCCAGTGTTTAATTTAATTGTAGGAGCTTAGAAAATCTAGCAGAGAAATACTTCATGCTTGGACTTTTTTCACACAGGCAGTATAGTTCATGAATATTGTTATTTTTTCACAGTGCTTAATAATACCCCTGAGGAGACATAAAAGACATGGGTTTGATCCCTGGGTCAGGAAGATCCCCTAGAAGATGGCATGGCAACCCACTTCAGTATTTGTGCCTGGAGAATCCCATGGACAGAGGAGCCTGGTGGGCTACAGTCCATAGTGTCACAAACAGCTGGATACCACTGAAGCGATCTAGCACGAACATGCTAACTTCACATGTACTATTAGAAATGACAAACATGTATCTGAAGCACATGATATTATATTAATACCTATAAGATAATGTCTTTCCCATTCCCACAAGCAAGAGAGAGGAAGTAAGTGAATTCCCATCTTACAAAGCCAGAATGCGACAGAGAGAGGCCTGGAACTGAGCCCTTTGGCTCCCTCAAACCAGGAACTTACTTGGCTCTTGCTAAGCTTCTGTGATCTAGTGGATATGAGGACCTAGCCACACACTTAGAGGCTATTCTGTGAATGATGTGAATATAGTGATTTTCATTATAAACCATAAGAGTTATAATAAGACTTGAAATAAACACAAGATTTGGAATAAGGAAAACAACTGAAAACCAGAAATCCATAAAAGAAAATACAATAAATGCTTTAAAAAGCACACGTACATACGAAAAGTGATGAACTTCCGTAATACCTTCTTATTCCTCTGGAAATATTTGGTAAATACAGATTATAGTCCTAGTTCAGAACGCCAAGATCAAAAGGAGAAATATAAAATCTGATCATGCTAAGAGTCAATATCATTTTTACCTGAGCTAAATGTTAAATTATATCTTAAGCATAATTCAATAAAAATTTAGAACTTACTAGCCCCAGGCATGCACATCAAAGAGCTAAACAGAGCAAGACATGGAATGAAAATTTGAATAAGAAAATTCTTAAATAACCCTGTATCCAAAAGCCTTGTGTCCAGTGTTTTTCAGAATTCAGAATTATTCAGAATATGCAAAATAATACCCCAAGCTAAGTCTAAGGCTGAAGTAATCAAAGACATTAATATTTCTCTAGGAAAAACATAACCTCACTATGACTTTTAAAAATTATAAACAGCCTCTTGTCAATTTAGATCAGACTAGATTTGATTACCAAATAAATTATAGAAGGACTTTAAGTTTTCAGGGAATTTTTGTTTGCTTGTTTGTTATTTTGGATCTCAGAATTGCAGATAAAAGATTAAAGACCTATAAAACTATTTAAAATTACATAATTAGAACCTGTGGGAGCATGATATTTTTATAAAATTAGAATTTCTGGCTCTACCTTAGGTCTTCTTAAAGTTTTCTTTGTAATGAAATAATTTAAGAAACAATTAGCTGTTCAAGAAAATACTTAGACTTGTTTAAGACTTGCACATTTATAAGAATACTCAACTTCTAGAATTAAGTTGATAAAGGAAAACTTGACCTTGGTCCCATCACAGTACATACATGTGGAAACAGCAGGATTTAGTTAATATAACCATTTTAAATATTGTGGAATAATGTGATTTTAAATAAAAACAAATATTTCTGAAAAACATACAAATATTTCTATATGCCTTCATGCTTTTTGGTGGAATTTCCATTTTAAACTTATAAGAATAATGTTTCAGAACTACCTTTAATCACTAAATAACAGAGATGTGTTCACATTTCAGGAAATATGTAGATTGTAAAATGCTTGGCAATTACTTAAAATCAAAAACCATTCAGGTGTGTGTATTTTAGGTACCTAAATTACATAAGAAAGCAGTCTACTAGTTCTTTTCTCATTTAGGTATTTATTTTAACCTTTCATTAAAACACACAAATTGAACATATTAAAATGCATGATATTGGATGCTTGGGGCTGGTGCACTGGGACGACCCAGAGGGATGGTACAGGGAGGGAGGAGGGAAGGGGGTTCAGGATGGGGAACACATGTATACCTGTGGCGGATTCATGTTGATGTATGACAAAACCAATACAATATTGTAAAGTAATTAACCTCCAATTAAAATAAATAAATTTATATTAAAAAATATTAAGAATGTAAAAAAACTTACCCTTTTAAAATCCTTCTTGTACTATAGACTAGCCAAAGACATGCCCTTGATCTCCTACTTTGGATGACATATAGTGATAGTTACTTGTTCATTAATCAAACAAGGCAGTATATAGAACTCACAGGTAACAGTGCCTTTAAATAGAGTGCAGTTTTGGACCCAGTTTGTTTCCCTTTACATAACTAAAAATAGTGATTGTCAGACTGAATATCTACCATTAGCATTTTAGACCTCATTTCAAGAAGAATCCTTTTAAATTTAAATTTGAAATTTAATTTCACAGCTTAAATCTGAAAGTTGTGCAATAAAGCTGAGACAATATTGTAGGATTGGTGTTGGATCTCTTAACTACCATGGGGGAAAATAAATGATTTTTAAATAAATAAACAACAACAAAAAAATAACAGGGATTTGTGAGATACTTCCCTTTGTGTTCTCAACAACCTGGTAGAAATTCAGAAATGAAAACCCATAAGGAAATTATAAATGTATCTTACAGCATCCAAATAATGATAGATCTAAATAATTATATTTTTATTAAGGAAATAACCACAGTGAAAATGCACTGAGAAAACTATATTTATGACTTTCTTTTTTAACCTACCTCTAAGACTTTCTATTTACCATAGTTATATAGTTATACACATTATAATACATTTAACACTGATATGTTAACAAACATTTGCAGTACAAATTTTGATATCATTAATTTTAAGTCACTACTACTAGTTTATGAGAGACATTAATTGAGGTATGTGAAAATAATATACTTTCTTACATGAACTTAGTTTTAAATTCTCTTTTCTTTTCTTAAATTGAATCTCTTGAAAGTTACTCTTCTCTAATTTTCAAAAATACATCTCCTGCTAGTACTTCAGTAAGAAACACAGCGGTGGGTATGAACTCAAATGGCACACTGAGAATATGAAATGCTTCCACCCACAAGGAAAACACAAATTCCTCTGCATGCTTTATATCATTTTAACTTATAATAGTAATCACAACTTACTGTATTTCCTGGGGATTTCCCAAGGCACAGCCAAAGGCAATCAGTTCCTCCCAGTTAGTCATAAATGCCCTGTGTTTCTTTCATTGCTTAAATATTGCCCTAAGCCCTTTTCTTTTATTATACGCCTTTGAAACAGAGTGAACCATTTCCCAAAAGACACATCAAAAAGAAAGTTGACATTTGCAGAAATAAGAAGCAGCATGCACTGTGTGTTAATATGAGGGCCTGAAAGACTTGACATGCATTCCTCTAATTATTTTAGATCCTCTTTCTGGCAGTGTGTTCATTTATTATCAATAGAATTTAAAATCTTTTCAATGTCAGCACTATTCACACTACAAAAGTAGGGAAAATAAATGAACACTAAGGACAGCCTATTAAAAAATTTGTTTTTATAGAGGTAAACATTCTTTTTAAACTTATTTTCTCATTTGATACAGATGTATCAATTATGATACACTTTATTCTTTTTACGGAAAAAGAGAAAAGAGGATCAAAAAAGTAATGAAAACATTTCATTTAAGAGACTGTCCAAGCTTAACTCAGTTTTGCTACAAGCTACATTCACCAACTCCTTTATATTTTCTTACCCTTTGCCCAACTAATGTTCAGACGGATTGTTAAATACAAAATTGAAAAATATGTAGACTGTGGGAGGCAAAAAAGAAAGGAGATAATTCTACAAATCTTATGTGTTGATTGGCTGAATGTGAACTATTATCTAAGTTTGTATATTGAAGGTACAGTAATATTGCAACTACCTGTAATCAAACATGCAGAATATTTAGAAACACAAGAGAAATGTAAACCTGAAAGTAAAATGGTGCTTAAATAGTAAGGAAGAGATTGTATGATAGCGCTGTTTCACAGCCAAAGAATATAGTTTTTGTTAGGCTACAACATATAATAAAATACATTAAATCAATGTGTTCTGAGTTGGAAAATCAGGACTAGTTCATCAGCTACTGGAGAACATCTATAAAGCAAGCATCACAAAAAATGTATTTCCATATGTTAAACATTTCAACTTAAAACAAAAGGAAAGCCATTCATTCATCCATATTCTAGTATAGGACTGAGGCCTCTTGAATGAGAATGTTTAGTAAGTCACTCTCCTCCCTCTTTCTTGCAAAGTCACACAGGAATGCACCTTCCCCAAATTTCAGTTGAAGTTAATTTAGAGTAGTCTTAGAGCTTTAAGTTTTTTACAAAGCAATCTGAATATTGATTTTTTCTATGAATTTGCTCATTTCCCCCCAAAATTTTGTAATTTTCAAGACTTTCTAAAACTCAACATGTGCTCATCCTTTTCACTTGCCTGTTTTATCTGGTCACCTAAACTTTAACTAGTTCATCTAATAATTGGAGAAGGAAATGGCAACCTACTCCAGTACTCTT
>SJYQ01002599.1:0-157956 GCA_006410935.1 Redunca redunca | reverse complement strand
TCATTTGCAGAGGAGGCCTCTAATAGCTACATTTATGTTAATTGTATCTTTTCCCTTTTTAATTTCTGCTTGATATAAAGCAGACTGATCGTAGCTAATGGTTTTGGTATCCATTGATTACCAGCTGTATAACCCTGGGCAACTTACTTAATTTTTCTCTTATCCCTAATCTGAGATAATAAAAGTAAAAGCTCATATGTTTATACAAAGATTTATAAAAAATATTTTATACAAAGATTTAGTACTTGGAACAGTGTTCAGTACCTGCAAGCTATTATTAACAATAGATTTTCTTTTACATTTCATTATAACATTAGAATCCAGTACTTTGGCCACCTCATGCAAAGAGTCGACTCATTGGAAAAGACTCTGATGCTGGGAGGGATTGGGGGCAGGAGGAAAAGGGGACGACAGAGGATAAGATGGCTGGATGGCATCACCGACTCGATAGATGTGAGTTTGAGTGAACTCCGGGAGATGGTGATGGACAGGGAAGCCTGGCGTACTGCGATTCATGGGGTCACAAAGAGTGGGACACGACTGAGTGACTGAACTGAACTGAACTGATAACATTAGACTAGGCAATTCCCACATTAAAAAAGGAACAGTTCCCTACCTTTATTATGATTCATTTCAGAGATCATTTATTGAACTGCTGCTGCTGCTGCTAAGTCGCTTCAGTCGTGTCCGACTCTGTGCGACCCCATAGACGGCAGCCCACCAGGCTGCCCCGTCCCTGGGATTCTCCAGGCAAGAACACTGGAGTGGGTTGCCATTTCCTTCTCCGTTATTGAACTACAAGTACATATTTTATGGAATGTAGCAAAACTTAAAATTATAATTTTTTAAACTCCTCAACTTGGAGAAGGAAATGGCAACCCACTCAAGTGTTCTTGCCTGGAGAATCCCAGGGACAGGGGAGCCTGGTGGGCTGCCGTCTATGGGATCGCACAGAGTCGGACATGACTGATGCGACTTAGCAGCAGCAGCAGCAAACGCCTCAACATTAATTGATGATATCTTTATACAATGGTAGCTAGCACAGTCATAATAGGAAAAACATTCAGGAGAATGGTAGAGACCCCCAGTTCAGCATAAAGATTATTATCTCTGGGAAGGAAAAGAAATTGGATTAGGGAGGAGCCTAAGGGGCCTTCAACCCTGTATTAGTTACTTATTACTGCAAAATGAATTGCCCCAGAATTTAGCAGCTTAACAATAAACACTTATTACTCATACTTCCTCTGCCCCAGGAATCTGGGAATGGTTTACCGGATGGTTCAGGTCCCTCAGGAGACCAGTCAAGCTCTGGGCTGGGGCTGCAGTCTCATCTGGAGGCTCAACTGGGAGAGGATCTGCCTTCCAGTTCACTTACCAGCTGTTGGCAGACCCCAGCTGCTCACTGGCTGTTGGCTGAGGACTTCAGTGGCTTCCTCGCCACGGGCCTCTTTGGACTGTCTGATGGTCTCCCATTACAGCAGCTGGCTTCCCTCAGGGGAAATGATCTAAAAGAAAGGATGAGATCTTGAGAGTGAAGAAAGAGGGGCATGCTAAGAAGAAATAAATTGTGGAATGAAAACAGAAAGAGGTGAGAGTTCAGTCTTTTGTAACCTAGACTTGGAAGCGTTTATTATCACTTTTTCCATATGCTATGGGTCACTCAGACCAGTCCTGCTACATGCAGGGGCCGTGCAATGCCAGGGGATGACTACACAAGGTGTAAACACAAAGAAGCAGGGATCACTAGAGGCCAGTCATCCAGGAGACTGGCTGCCACCAACTGCATCTGTAATTTTCAAGCATTAAAAAGGAAGCAAATATGGAAAAATTATTAAGGTTTGATAACACTGGGCCATGCGTATGCAGGTATTCATTATATTATTCTCAATAGCTTTCCTTTGGACTTCCCTGGTGGCACAGAGGATGGGAGTCTGCCTGCCAATGCAGGGAACACCGGTTCTATCGATGGTCCAAAAGGATTCCACGTGGCGCCTGTGGAGCGACTAACCCTGAGCACTACAACCACAGAGCCCTACTCTAGAGTCCACAAGCCGCAGCTACTGAAGGCCTCCTGCCTACAGCCTGCGCGCCCCGGGAAGCGAGGCCACTGCAGTGAGAAGCCTGCACGCCGGCATCGCGTAGCACCCGCTTGTCACGACTAGAGAAAGGCTGTGCAAAGCAATGAAGACCCAGTGTAGGCAAAAACAAATAAATACATTAAAATTATACATATAAAAAGAATGGAATGCATTTATTTTTTAAAAAATAGCTTTCTTTTTTCTTTCTTTTTTTTTTTTGGCTGTGCTGCATGGCTTGCAGGATCCTAGTTCCTTAACCAGGGATTGAACCTGGGCCCTGGCAGTGCAAGTGCTGGAGTCTGGGGACCACCAAGGCCCTCCTTCTATTAAATTCCCCCTTAGAATTGCTCAGAGGAAGATATACCTCAAATAATGATGACAAAGAATCCCAAAGACAATTTCAAGGAACTGATATTTTCAAAAAAAAAGTACAAGAAGAAATTGCTCTTGTGAGTCAGGAAATTACAAGCAGGGAGTAGACTGAGTTGAAAGAACAACATGGTGAACAACAGAAAAAGAACTAACCAGGGGACTTCCCTGGCAGTCCAGTATTTAAGCCTCTGCTTCCACAGCAGGGGGTGTGGCTTCGATCCCTGGTCAGGGAACTAAGAAATCATACGTTCGAGGCACAGCCAAACTCATAGTTGATGTTACTGAAAATGAAATCGGAATGAAAAGGAAAAAGATAAAGAGACAAAAATGACGAGTGAGAAGGTAAAATACGTGGAAGACACACTCAGGTCAGCAGTATTAAGAAAGCAATAAAAGAAAAGGGGTATCTGTCAGATTTCCAAGCTGAAATGGTGTGGACATCCCCGAAGTAAAGTGAAATTTTATTCATTTGAAAGTGAAACACTTGAGGTGTTCCCTGAAAATGAGAACTACTTATAATGCAAAGATGATGACTATGATTGAGATTATTTAATAGCTTGTGAAGTTCTCATCAATGCAATATGAAAGTTTTATAAATATTTGAGAGGAAGAGGCAAAATACCACTACTTCAAAATTTTACAGTTTTCTCCTGAGAAAACCCAAGGGAATCTATGGCAAACAGTTTGAAATATTTCTGTATATATACAAATTGGGATATAAGCAATAAAT
The DNA here is from genome assembly GCA_006410935.1 of Redunca redunca. Classification (NCBI taxonomy): domain Eukaryota; kingdom Metazoa; phylum Chordata; class Mammalia; order Artiodactyla; family Bovidae; genus Redunca; species Redunca redunca. Next base: position 154,776 of record SJYQ01002599.1, on the reverse strand, counting down.
ATCAATATATATCAGAATATATATACATATCTATGTATCAGGTATATATATATATATATGATCAGGTATAATTAGTACAAGGTGTACTAATTAGATAATTAGATCAGGTATAATTAGTACACTTTACTTCGGGGATGTCCACACCATTTCAGCTTGGAAATCTGACAGATACCCCTTTTCTTTTATTGCTTTCTTAATACTGCTGACCTGAGTGTGTCTTCCACGTATTTTACCTTCTCACTTGTCATTTTTGTCTCTTTATCTTTTTCCTTTTCATTCTGATTTCATTTTCAGTAACATCAACTATGAGTTTGGCTGTGCCTCGAACGTATGATTTCTATACACCTTTCTATACACCTACCAAAACCAGTTAGAAAATATAAAGGAAAAAAGATCTTTTTATATTACCCAGGAGGTAGATGGTTAGTGCTCAGGTGAAGAAGATGATAATATTCTAACAGAAGGAAGAGGTTTAAAAATGTAGAGATATTCGATTTTCATGGCTACAAAGATAATACATGACAGTTGCCAATTCCTTTACAAATCTATGTATTTAGTGGAATTTTAATTTAATGCAAATTCTGTTTTGTGTTTTTTTCCCCACACCGTGAGTCATGCAGAATCTTAGTTCCCAGATTAGAGATCAAACCTGTGACCTCTTCAATGGAAACATGGAGTCTTAACCGCTGGATTGCCAGAGAAATCCCAGGGTCTTTTTTTTTTTTTTCCAATTTAGCAGAATAACCTTGAAGTTCACTTGGGAAAAAGAAAAACTATAATAGTCAAAACAATTTTTGAAAATAGAGCTATATTATAAGATCATTATAATAACGTCCCATTGTAGGCACCAAAATAAACAGATGAAATAACAGAGAAGAAAGTCCAGAAAGAGACATACATTTATTCAAAGTTAATGATCTTTATCTGTTGCACTCAATATACCAGCAAATTTGGACAACTCAGCAGTGACCACAGGACTGGAAAAGGTCAGTTTTCATTCCAATGCCAAAGATGTTCAAACTACCACACCATTTCACTCATCTCACACTCTAACAAAGTAATACTTGAAATTCTCCAAGCCAGGCCTCAACAGTATGTGAACCATGAACTTCCAGATATTCAAGCTGGTTTTAGAAAAGGCAGAAGAAACAGAGGTCAATTTTCAACATCCATTGGATCATCAAAAAAGCAAGAGAGTTCCAGAAAAATATCTACTTCTTCTTTATTGACTATGTCAAAGACTTTGACTGTGTGGGTCACAACAAGCTGTGGAAAATTCTTAAAGAGATGGGACTACCAGACCACCTGACCTGCCTCTTGAGAAATCTGTATTCAGGTCAAGAAGCAATGGTTAGAACCACACATGGAACAATGGACTGGTTTCAAGTTGGGAAAGGAGTACGTCAAAGCTGTATATTGTCACCCTGTTTATTTAACTTCTATGCAGAGTACATCATGCGAAATGCTGGGGTGGATCAAGCACAAGCTGGAATCAAGACTGTCGGGAGAAATATCAATAACCTCAGATATGCAGATGACACCACCCTTATGGCAGAAAGCAAAGAACTAAAGAGCCTCTTGGTGAAAATGAAAGAGGAGAGTGAAAAGTTGGCTTAAAGCTCAACATTCAGAAAACAAAGGTCATGGCATCCAGTCCTATCACTTTATGGCAAATAGATGGGGAAACAATGGAAATAGTGACAGGCTTTATTTTTTTATGCTCCAAAATGACTGCAGATGGGGACTGTAGCCATGAAATTAAAGGACTCTTGCTCCTTGGAAGAAAAGCTATGACCAACCTAGACCTTATATTAAAAAGCGGAGACATTACTTTGCCGACAAAGGTCCATCTAGAAAAGATCTTCATGACTCAGATAATCACAATGGTGTGATCACTCACCTAGAACCAGACATCCTGGAATGCGAAGTCAAGTGGGCCTTAGGAACCATCACGATGAACAAAGCTAGTGGAGGTGATGGAATTCCAGTTGAGCTATTTCAAATCCTAAAAGATGATGCTGTCAAAGTGCTGCACTCAATATGCCAGCAAATTTGGAAAACTCAGCAGTGACCACGGGACTGGAAAAGGTCAGTTTTCATTCCAACCCGAAAGAAAGGCAATGCCAAAGAATGCTCAAACTACCACACAATTGCACTCATCTCACACACTAGCAAAGTAATGCTCAAAATTCTCCAAGCCAGGCTTCAACAATACATGAACTATGAACTTCCAGATGCTCAAGCTGGTTTCAGAAAAGGCAGAGGAACCAGAAATCAAATTGCCAACATCTGCTGGATCATCGGAAAAGCAAGAGAGTTCCAGAAAAACATCTACTTCTTCTTTATTGACTATGCCAAAGCCTTTGACTGTGTGGATCACAACAGACTGTGGAAAATTCTTCAAGAGATGGGAATACCAGACCACCTGACCTGACTCCTGAGAAATCTGTTTCCAGGTCAAGAAGCAACAGTTAGAACTGGACATGGAACAACAGACTGGTTCCAGATCGAGAAAGGAGTACGTCAAGGCTGTATACTGTCACCGTGCTTATTTAACTTATATGCAGAGTACATCATGAGAAACACTGGGCTGGTTGAAGCACAAGCTGGAATCAAGATTGCTGGGAGTAATGCCAATAACCTCAGATATGCAGATGATACTTTTAGCCTTATGGCAGAAAGTGAGGAAGAACTAAAGAGCCTCTCAATGAAAGTGAAAGAGACGAGTGAAAAAGTTGGCTTAAAACTCAACATGCACAAAACGAAGATCATGGTATCTGGTCCCATCATTTCATGGCAAATAGATGGGGAAACAGTGGAAAGAGTGACAGACTTTATATTTTTGGGCTCCAGAATCACTGCAGATGGTGACTGCAGCTATGAAAGTGAAAGACACTCCTTGGAAGGAAAGTTGTAACCAACCTAGATAGCATATTAAAAAGCAGAGACATTACTTTGCCAACAAAGGTCTGTCTAGTCAAAGCTATGGTTTTTCCAGTAGTCAGGTATGGATGTGAGAGTTGGACTNTTACTTTGCCAACAAAGGTCTGTCTAGTCAAAGCTATGGTTTTTCCAGTAGTCAGGTATGGATGTGAGAGTTGGACTATAAAGAAAGCTGAGCGCTGAAGAATTGATGGTTTTGAACTGTGGTGTTGGAGAAGACTCTTGAGAGTCCCTTGGACTGCAGGGAGATCCAACCAGTCCATCATAAAGTAAATCAGTCCTAAATATTCTTTGGAAGGACTGATGTCGAAGCTGAAACTCCAATACTTTGGCCACCTGATGCGAAGAGCTGACTCATTTGTAAAAACCCTGATGCTGGGAAAGATTGAAGGCTGGAGGAGAAGGGAATGACAGAGGATGAGATGGTTGGATGGCATCACTGACTCAATGAACATCAGTTTGAGTAAACTACAGGGGATGGTGATGGACATGGAAGCCTGTTGTGCTGCAGTCCATGGGGTCGCAAAGTGTTGGACACGACTGAGTGACTGAACTGAACTGAACTAAAATATATATATAATTTTGATTTAAAGAAAGTCTTTCTGAGCAAGATCCAAAAGACACCGGGGAAATTTAAACAAGATTGATGGATTTTACTACAGAAAATTTAAAAGTTCTATGGTCAAAAAAATCAGTAAAAAGCTTAAAATCAAACAGAATTGTGTGAGGAGATATTTACAATATACCTCATGAACAAAGGGTTAAAATTCTGAAGCTATGAACAGTTCTTTAAATCATAAATGAAAGTCTGATCATTCCAATACACAGACAAAGAATATGAACAGGTCATTAACAAAAGAAATCCAAATAGGCAATAAATCTATGGAAAAAAATGTGCAATATCACTAACAAAAAAAATTGTAAACCTTTTTAAAAAGAGAAATCTTAACAAACTCTTCAGCACAGCAAAGATATCAAATAATGATGATTTGGTAAAAAATAATGATAATTTAATTGGATATCTCCAATGTGGAGAAATATTATTACACAGCTACACTGTGGATGGTCAGTGTAAACCGATACCTATCTGGGGAATAATTCAGCAATAGCAAAAATATTGAAATTATCATATTTTTTGACTCAGCAATGTAATAGTCTAGGAATTCAGTCATTAAAATGATCATGGAGGGACAGCCCTGGCCATCCAATAAATAAGACTCTGAGCTTCCAATTCAGGAGGTTTGGGTTTGATCCTTGGTAGGGGAACAAGATCCCACATGCCTTGGGGCATGGCTAAGGAAAAATAAAATAAATGATTATGGAATCTTATATTTATTGAAATGAAGAGACCTTACTATATCATTAAAAATTTTTAAACCATGTCATAAAATATATACATACCATGATCCCATTTTTATAGAAAGAAATATTTACATGTGCACATATGTATAGGAAAAACATCTGGAAATTGAACCATAAAAATATTTATAGTAAAAAAAATATATATTTAGAGTAGTTTTTTCTAGGCAACAGACTATAGTTGATTTTTTCTCTTTTTATCTGTTATAGCTAGTTATTCTGCTATGAATATGTACTAATCATATACAGTAACCTCAGATATGCAGATGACAACATCCTTATGGCAGAAAGCAAAGAGCAACTAAAGAGCCTCTTGATGAAGGTGAAAGAGGAGAGTGAAAAGGCTGGCTTAAAACTCAACCTGCACAAAACAAAGATCATGGCATCCGGTCCCATCACTTCATGGCAAATAGATGGGGAAATAACGCAAACAGTGACAGGCTTTAGTTTCTTGGGCTCCAAAATCACTAGAGATGGTGACTGCAGCCATGACATTAAAAGAGGTGTGCTCCTTGGAAGAAAAGCTATGACCAACCTACACAGCATATTAAAAAGCAGAGACATTACTTTGCCAACAAAGATCTGTCTCTAGTCAAAGCTATGGTTTTTCAAGTAGTCATGTATGGATGTGATATCTGGACTATAAGGAAAGCTGAGCACCGAAGAACTGATGCTTTTGAACTGCGGTGCTGGAGAAGACTCTTGAGAGTCCCTTGGACTGCAAGGAGATACAACAAGTCCATCCTAAAGGAAATCAGTCTTGAGTATTCATTGGAAGGACTGATGCTGAAGCTGAAACTCCAATACTTTGGCCACCTGATGCAAAGAGCCGACTCACTGGAAAAGATCCTGATTCTGGGAAACATTGAAGGCATGAGGAGAAGGGGATGACAGAGGATGAGAAGGTTGGATGGCATCACCGACTCGATGGACATGAGTTTGAGCAAGCTCTGGGAGATGGTGAAGGACAGGGAAGCCCGGTGTGCTGCAGTTCACGGGATCACAAAGAGTCGGACACGACTGAACGACTGAAAACAATAATATAGATCTTAAAGACTTTTCTAAAGGGATGGAAGGCATAACAAAAAAATAACCAATAGATTCTACTATACAAACAGTAATATTTGTCATTTAAGATATGAGAAATTAATAGATAAAACTTCAACAGCAAAGAACTCATGCCCCCACCCACTCAGATATTCTTTCTAGTCACTACCTATCCCCAGGATAAGCACAACCTGACTTTTAAGTCCGTAAATTAATTTTGTCTATTTGTGAGTGTATAGAAATTAAATGAAATTATACCATAAGGAGTTTTGTTTTTTTTTGTTTTTTGGCCATGCACCTTGGCATGTAGCATCTTAGTTCCCTAATTAGAGATGAAACCCAAGCCCCCCTGCACTGGAAGCGTAGAGTCTGCACCACTGGGCCACCAGGAGAAGTCCTTAGCATACAGCCTTATGTGTCAGACTTCGTTTACTTGATATCACGTTTATGAGATTCATCTATATTTTGCTTGTGTAGTTGTAGCTCATTTGCTGTCTAGCACTGAATATGGTTCCCAATTCTGTCTCCAAGAGACATCTGGCAATGTCTGGAGACAGTTTAGGTTGTCACAACTGGAGGTGGGGGGGCACTACTGGTATTCAGTAGACAAAGCCAGAGATATTGGTGAAGAATGCACAACAAAGAATTATCTTGCTCAATATGTCAAAAGTGGCAGGTGGAGAAATGCTGCTCTATAGTATTTCAGTATGTCTCAATACATTCATTCCTTTGTTAATGGGGACACGGAACGTTTTACAACAGCAAAAATTGAAAACAGTCTAAAATGTACAAGTGATGATTTGTCTAAGTGAGAACATGTTATGCATTTAGGAGATTTCAAATCTACAAAGAGTGTGTAATATATTTTAATTTGTAAAAAAAAAAAAAAAAATCTGGCTACGCTGTGCATGTGGGATCTTAGTACCCCAACCTGGGATCAAACCTACAACCTCTGTCTTGGAAGGGCCAGTCTTAACCACTGGACCACTAGGGAAGTCCCAATAATATTTTAATTTTCATCGAATAAAAGCTAAATACAAAGTTGTATACACAACAGGTGAAATAGGAATGTGCCCTTGTCATGGTGTCATGTGAACAACACAGGATCCAAAATAGTGTTCATCCACTGAAGGCATCTGTGTGAAAATGGTATCTGAGAAAGAGCCTGGAAGGAAAAACATGGGATTATTGCAGTGGCTGTTGAGGGTGATGGTAGTAGTTCTTGTGTCTACTCTTTATTTTCCAAATTTTTCATTACAATAATGGACAGTGATAGGAAAACAAAATAAAGATTTAAAAGCAGCTATTTGGGGAATTCCCTGGCAGTCCAGTGGATATGGCTCTTTCACTGCCATAGCCCAGGTTCAATCCCTGGTCATGGAGCTAAGATCCCACGTGCACAGCAGCAGCCAAAACTAAAATTCAATACATAAAGCAGCTAGTTACCATTGTCTGTGGAATGTTTGTCTTTAGTCATCAATATTCTCAGCAACGTCCTCCATCAGGGCTCCCTCCTAAGAAGCTGCCATGCTTTCTGCGCCTGGGTAGACTCACATGCTCTCTTATATCCCCATGCCTTTGCATGTGCTGTTGTTTCAGCCTGCACTGCCTGCCCTCCTGGGTCTATCTGGTGAAAAGTGTTAGGTGCTCATTATGTCTCTTTTTGACCCCATGGCTTCTTTGTCCATGAGGATTCTCCAGGAAAGAATACTGGAGTAGGTTGCCATTCCCTTCTCCAGGGGATCTTCCCAACCCAGGGACTGAACCCAGATCACCAACATTGCAGGCAGATTCTGAGCCACCAGGGAAGCCCTTACCAAATGGGAACCAAAGCAATAGTACTATATTCTTTTGAAAAATGATGATGGTGATGGGTATTTCTGGCTTTTAAAACTCCTGGAACATAGTGGGTTTTTTTTTTTTTTCCCTTGGCCATGCCGTAAGGCTAGCAGGTTCTTAGCTCCCAACCAGGAGTTGAACCTGGCCCCCAGCAGTGAAAGCACCAAATCCTAACCAATGGATGGCCAGGGAATTCCTGTGGCACACAGTGTTTGAAAACTGAGTGGTGGGCTGCAATTCAGTTCTGACAGAAACCACCCGGAGTTAGTGCAGACCTCATTAGTTAAAGAGCATATGATCCAGAACAAGACTGCCCTGATTTCAGACAGCTGGGTACAAACCTAGGGGGTTCCCATGATTCCTCTCAGATTTGATAGTTCTCTATAATAACTCAGAAAGTGCTATAACTTATGATCAGTTTCATTAGAGAGGATACAGATCAGTACCAATCAAATGCAGAGACACATAGGGCAAGATCTAGGAGGGTCCCAAATGCATAGCTTTGGGGTTGCCTCTCCATGGAGCGGACTGTACCGCTCCCTAGCACATCAGCGTGGTCGTTGACCAAGAAGCCCCACTGAGTTGTCACTGCATTCAGCAGGCATGATGGATTAAAACACTGACCATCCGACTGAACCCAGTCTCCAGCCTCTGCTCCCTGGAGGTCAGGCTGGCTCAAAGTCCCAACCCTCTAATTGCATGGTTGGTGTTTCTGATGGCCAGATTCCAGCCCTAAGTTATTAAGGGGCATTTCTCCGAATTGTGATCTGAGTCAACTCATTAGCATAAACTCAGGTGTGATCTAGGAAGCTCGTGAATAATTGAGATGTTTCCTTCACTTGGGAAATTCCAAGAGTTAGAAGCTCCATACCAGGAACCTGGCACAAATTCTTTATTATTCAACACACAGTAGATGCTCAACAAATATTTGCAATGCGGAAAGATACACTCAAAATGCCAGAGACTGGCAGGGGAGAGGAAGGCAGTTAGGGTTTTAGATTCTTTCATCTGACACATGGAAGATGGGCATGGAGAGATGGACTTTATACATTGTGAGAAACCAATACTTTTAAACATTCCAATCAAATAACGAAATCCTTGTACCCTGGTTTATATTACCAACCACCCTGATGATAACTGGGCTTCCCAGGTGACTTGTTTATAGAAAGAGAATGTTAGCCAGGCTGACATGAGACTCAGGTCTGCCTGAGTCCATCTTTTGTAAATTAATACTGGCTTACATAGTTCCGTCTCTTTGAGCTCTTTGCGCTTTCCACCATGAATATGGCTTCGGCGCCTGCAAGTGGTGTGCTGCCCAAGCCCCAGCCTTGGACCCTGGCAAGTTCTTCCAGGCTGGTGCCACCCCAGGAGCCTCTAGGGGACTTCCAGTCAGCTCTCTGCCTCTACATTTCAGGGTGTGGGCTTCAGGGCATTCATTCACAACATTCCTGAAACAGAAGAGTTTCGGGAACACCCCAAATTGGATCTGGGTGACTTGAACATAATCTCAGGCAACTATGTCTGAGATGTGGTTGTAACTGAGAAAGCTTAAGCCTAATTAATTTTATTCCACTTAACTTAAAGAAAGAGTGTGTGAAAGAAAGGAATCTAATGACATCTGTAAATTATAACCCCCAGGAACTTCTCTGGTGGTCCAGTGGCTAAGACTCTAAGCTCCCAATTCAGGGGACTCGGGTTCAATCCCTGGTTGGGAACTAGAGTCCATATGCTGCAACTAAATATCACCCATGCAACTAAAAGATTCCAGATGCCACAATGAAGATGGAAGATTCCGCACGCTACCACTGAGACCTGGCGCACCTGCCCCCTCCCCACCCCCAAAATTGTAAACCCAAAGCACAAAGTTCACAGTGTTTTTTTGATCTTGGCCAGAATCTGGAGACACTGAGTCTGATGTACATAAGACTTGTAGTGATTGAAGAGATATACTCTTTTGGAGGAAACAGAGAATTTGCTCCTCTAAAACTTGAATGAGGAAAGATGAGCCCATCTTCAAGTGCAGTTTGATTTAGTTCTCAACAGGGAAACTTCTGATTAATAATTAGACCCCTGACTCACCTTTGCTATATCCTCCCTATTGCAAAACAATAAGCGATATTCTGGTTTATACATCTGCTTTTTATGAGTTGGGTTAACATGAGTTGGTTCCACAAATCTGATCTATTGACAAAAGTGAGTTTCAAACTGAGGAAATTTGAGGACCAGTCTTCAGATACAGTGACCCCCGCCCCCCAACATATTGTCAGCCTGTGACCAGACAGGCAACTCCTCCCTAGAGCTCATTTATCTACTCTACCCCTCAATCCACAACACACCTAATCCAGGATTCTGTTCTACAGTATCCCTGAATCATGTTCTCTTTGGACATCTCCAGTGACCAGGACCTCGTTGTTACAACCCTTGAAAGCAGCCCTTTCTTGGAGATCTCTGTTGTTAGAATATTCTTTCTTAAACTGAAATTAAACCTGTCACTTCATAACTTCTACCTACCAGTTCTTTCCCAAAACATAAAAAATGTTTTTGTTTGCCTACCCTGCCTATCCTCAGTTCTTCCCAAAGAACTTGACCATCATGGAGTCCAGCCCTCTTAGCACTCTACTGTTTTCCTTCTAGCTGTCCAGTGTCTTTCTTGAAAACATGATATCCACCCCGCCCTGCACCAGTGAATCTGACAGATTCTTTAGCACTATTATTTTTGAGACATAAGATATTAATGCAGCAAAACTTTTTAAGCAGGTGCATCTCACTGTTGGCTCACGTGCTTAAGATAAAAATGCCTTCATCTCAACATACTTCCCCTTCCTCTTGGATGTGAAGCTGTTGAAATGAGATACACATCGGGAAAGTTGTGGGTTTACTACGGTGAGCTTACTTCCCTCTTTGGTGAATGCTGTTTCAGTTCAATCTGAGGGATAGGGTTCTTAGCTCAGGATGAATTTACAGAGCCATTCAAGAATTCAGACCCAATGGGACTTCCCTGGTGGTCCAGTAGCTCGGACTCCGAGCTCCCAATACAGGGGGCCCAGGTTCCATCCCTGGTCGGGGAACTAGATCCCACATGCCTCAACTAAAAGAGAACCCGCATGTCCCAATGAAGATCAAAAGATCCTGTATGCTGCATCTGGATTCAGTGTAGCTAAATAAATATTAAAAAATAATAAAAAAAAGAATTCAGACCCAATTAGTGAGTGAGTTTTTCTTCTAAGAAAAAAAACACAAAACCCACCTTTCTTGAGGAGGTGAGCCATCATCAGAGAGCTGGGGAGGATTTTTCACTGTCCCTGGTGGCTGAGAGGTAAAGAGTCCACCTGCAATGCAGGAGACACAGCTTCGAGATGCGGGTTCCATCCCTGGGTTGAGAACACCCCCTGGAGAAGGAAATGGCAACCTGCTCCAGTATTCTTGCCTGGGAAATCCCATGGACACAGGAGCCTGGTGGGCTATATAGTCCACCGGTTGCAAGAGTCAGGCACGACTTAGTGACGATACCACCACCACCATCCTCTAGCACCTGGTGGCTAAAAGACTTGATGAATCTAGCCAATTAGATACCGATTTCAATTAGGGAAAGGAGGAGAGAAGAAAAGCTATTAATATTTTATGAGGGCGTTTGGGCCTTTCTGACTCTAGAATATAAATATTACATATATGATGTAATCAAACCCAGGATGTAGTGACTTAGTTCATCTCAGAATCCATGACACATTCTGGGATGAATTTTCTGTCACCTGGAATCTCCTCCCTTCCACAAGCCCAGACTGTCTTAGGCTCTAATTTGCCTAATTGTTGTTGGCTTAATCTAGAAAAATCTCCTTATCACTCATTCTCCCACACCCAGTCCCTCAGCCCCTCAACACCCTTTTTTGGTGTTGCCGCCCTACACGCTCCTCCACCCAGCCCCAGCCCGCAAGCCCACAAGGGTTTAAAGTGTCGGATTTGATGCTCTCATTGCCCGCAGATCGCAGGACAGACGTTCCCAGGGACAACTTTGAGAGGCCACGTGCTCTTCCCCCTTAGGAGGTGGGAGAAATCCTTGCAGCTCGGTTTTGTTCCAATGGTCTGTTCAGTGAGTGATTCCCGTTTCCCCAAAGGCTGCCCCTCATTAGCATGAACGGGGGTGGGGGTGTGGAGAAGGGGTGGGGGAGAGAAAGAGCAAAAGCCCAGGCAGTTTTAGAGCCTGGGAACCGTGTCTACAAACATGACAGCTAGAGCTTTCTGGCTCCTCTGTTTGATCGTTGGATCTTCTCCCGAAGCCCCAGTGGCGGAGAGAAAAGGTAAGATCGATGAAACGCTGAGCCCTGGGAGAGGGGCTGGAATCCGGGGGCGAGGTGCGGAGAGCGCGCGACGAAGGGAGGGACGAGAAAGGGGTCAGGGCTGACCGGAGACTCCAGGTCCGTGTTCGTGTTTGAAAGGAGCAAAATGTGTCCCCAAGATTGTGTGTGTCTTGGCAGCCTTTTCGGAATGAAGCCAGTTGTTCAGCTACTGAAATGATCTCGAGCGAGCCTGGCAGGCTGGAGAAAACTTTGCATGTTAAGTAGTTGCTCCATCACAGAGGAGGGAAAGTGTCAAAAGGGGTCGTGGCGCGCCTTTCGGAAGCCTTGCGGGCCGGGCTCGCGGGACGCGGCGGGCGGCTGGCGCCCCAGGAGCTCGGGGTCCGCCCTGCGTCCGGGTCCGTGTCCCGCCGGCGATCTCAGGCGCTGGGTGCGCCCCGCCGCGGCTGGGGGCGGAGGGAGCCGAAATCGGACCTCTCTTCCCTCGCATTGCCTTGGGACACCTGAGTCTTTAAAACACACAAAACATATATACATAGTTTCATGCATGAGATGGAAAATACTGAGAGAACGAAGAAACAAGAGGTTCTCCGCGGAGAGGTGTTTTTGTTTGGCTTTTATTTAGACGTTCTGTTCGATTCACTATCTCCGGGAAAAATACCTTCCGCACCTCGCAGGGCAATTTACTTTGGGTTATTTTTCCACATGGAAATTGAATGACTTCAGTGGCATTTAACCCAAATATCAGACAATCTTTCCCATGACAACAGATGGTGATATCAATGGGGAAGCAGTTGTGAGGTCAACAGTTGACAGTCAGGAATTGGATATCCACCAGAACTTTCTTCAGCTGTGTATGGGCAACGTTGAACCTAATGAGTCAGAATCAACCTCTCTGCAAAAACATGAGCTATAACTGGCGATTATTGCTGGCTGAAAGCTGATTTTAAAGGAGATTGTCAATTTGGCAAGATAATTCACTTGAAATGAAGATTGTCAATTTGGCAAGATAAATCACTTTAAATGAAGTGTTGCAAGAACTGCAAGGGGGCAGGCCATGCATTTCGATGCCAGAGGAGAGAAATACTGAAAACCAGCCGTTAAAACAATAGAAAAAATAAAGACGGGCTCTTGTGCCCGCCTGGAGGGCACTGGGACCCAGGCAAAAGGGGGAGGTGATATTGTGTAACTGGGCATGGAAAGTTGCCCAACTTCTAAGCTGGCTGAAGTTTGCTCACCAACCTGCCTGCAGAGCTGGGGGAAAAATCACTAATAAATTCAAAAATTTGTTTTCATGCCATGCCATTTAGGAGCTTTTTCTCTACCACGAAAATGCTGCGGGGCGGGGGGGAGGGGTGCATGTAAGGGATGTGTGTGCTTTCACACTTAACCGGGGGCTTCTGCCTCCCAGCCACGCTTTAAACATCTTTCTAAGCTGTGGTTTACTAATAAACGGTGTCCAAGAAGCCAGATAAAAATCCACTCACAAATGCTCGATTCTGCGGAGACCAAGATGACAATGTAAACACGGATGGGAAAACCAAATAGTTCTGTTGTCAGGGGCGCTTAAACAATTAGGAGAACCTGTAATATGAGACCTTTCCCCCTGGGGTTTGCTCTCGGTACTTTCTCAACAAACTGTACATAGCAGAAAGGCGGATGTTTATACATATATTAAAGAAAGGGCAAAAAGAGTTTGTTATTTAACCAGAGTTGTCAGTTGTGTTCAGTCCTAGAACAAATAGGTTGTTGTAATTTTAAAAGCTATTGATTTAGACAGGGTCCTTAACAAAATGAAACCTTCCCATGTGGTGAGAAAAACGTTCCTAGTTGTCCTATTTCTCACAGGGCGAGACCCTCAGCTCGGTCTTCCTGTGAGGCCTAGGAAATCCGTGCTCATCAGAAGCTGGGGCGCCTTTCCTCTCCTAACCGGGGGGCGCCTTCCTCTCCCCCCTCCGGTTCTCTTCGCTTCATTTCCAGGTCCCCGCTCGCAGGTGTAAGGCTCCGTTAACATCGTCCCCCATCCCCGCCTCCCCTCCCCTCCGCAGCCTCATCTCGGCCGGCCTCACCTCGCCTCCCCTCCTCTCGGCCTCTCTCCCTTCTCCTCGGCCTCTCCCCTTCCCTCCCCTCACAATCCCCTCTTTGCCCCCCTCCTCTCGACCACCCCCCTCCCCTGCCCTCTCCTCTCANGTACATAACAGTAAGTGCACTAGTCAGACGTATGAAATGTCATTTAGATCACATTTAGATCAAACACTAAAGTTGGAGCCCAAGACAAGTGTTGAAGTTTTCCACTTAAAGAGTACCGAAGGTCTTATTTCAAGCAAACAGGTGTTCCTGATGTACCAAAATACAAGATACAGTTTTATTTTCACGCCTCCCAGGTTCTAAAATCCTACGTTTTGTGCCATATTGGCAGCTATCCCAATGCCAAACATATTCTGGGTGTATCTGATGTCATTTTTCTATTAAGACCACGTATCACGTTTGTGTTTGTAAAGCAGTAAATCTTGCTGTGAAATCAGATCTTGGATGCACCTGGTTTTTTTAGCCTCACTGAGCCCCAGAAGGTTTGGGAAAAAAAGCATTTCTCAAACTCACTCCCCAAACCCTGGAACCAGTATTCACATGCTTGCAAGCATGTGAATCTTAAACGTTTCCCAGCTAGCTTGCAAAATATGTAATCATGAACTGAATTTATTATTGATTTTATATCTGAGCCCACAAAGACATTAACAGTGTTTTTTTTTTTTCCCCAGAAGACCAAGCTGTGCTTTAGTTAATTTGAAACTGTGAATAGAGACACTGATAATCCTTGGTTGAAGATGACTGCCTAAAGAAAAATAACTGCACTGAAGAGAAAAACAGCACATTTGGTTTCAAAGGAGATACACTGGAGTTCAAGCTATGTCAGTCAGTCTGTAATGGCCTCAAAGAAGCATCATACACACAGGATGTCAGGACAGCAGTGACTATACAGCCTAAAACGTATCTGCCTGTGATAAGATAGTTACCTTTTTTGTTCCAAATGAGGCAAAAAGTCAAGAGGCTCTGACTATTCGGTCATAAAGCATTAACTAAAGGACTTTTAGAGAGTTGAGAATGAGTTTTGCCCAAGCTTATTAAAAATTATCCTAGAATTGCCTCTTGGGAAATCCACTGCATTATTTCCTGAACCATTGACAGTGAATGCATATGCGGTGAATGAAGAGCTTCTGGATTAGTTTTTAGGACACAAATTAACTAAGACAGAAGTAGCACCAGTCACAAAAACCAAAGCTAAACTTGTAAATGTCAAATGGCAGGCAAAGTGGTGATCCTGAGTAACATGGTGGGGAAGGTTACAATGTGACCAAATGACTAGCTGGATGGTCAGATGTTAGAGTATAAAGGGAAGTGTTATAAATAGCTCTGGTTTAAAAAAGAGGGGGAAAAAATCACTTTTATATAAGACTGAGGGTTAGGGTTTGATTGTTAATAGTTTGAGAAGTTTTGAAATCACACCCAAGTCACTTAGAGGTCATATGGTTATCGTGGCAAACACAAGCATGTCAACTTTTTAGAAACTGCCTGTTAAAACTAAGGCAATCATTCAAGACCAAGTTTGCAGTGAGACGAGGGAGGCTCAGGTGAGGTCGAAAAGTGGTATGTGTGGGGATATGGATGGGAGGCAGTGAAGAACAGACTGGTAATTCCAGGTTAGGCAAAAAAGTTTACAAAGAATCTCAATATTAGTCAGTACTTTGGACAATCTTTGAATTTTATGGAAAATTTTAACTTGCAAATTTACTGTAGTTCCGAACCCTTCTATCCTGTTGATAAAGAGTTTTCTTAGTACATGGGTTTGTGCTCCAGAGACTAAAGGATCTTGGGCATAATACTCTGTTGCCTTCAAGAGGAACTCAATACATTCCTCCTTCGATTAAGCTGTTGGAACTCAAGCAGAAAAAAAGTTGTTTTTCTTTTTTTTTTTTTTTTTCCTCTTTCTTAGAAAGTTGTTTTTCTTTTGATAGGGAAAGGTTCATAAGACATACACACTTTTGTACTAGCTTTTTAACTCTTAAAGACATCACTTGGCACTGTTTATGTTTTTCTCAAAATAATTTTTAAGGTTCATCAAAGGTTTAGGTATTTGCAAACACCTAAAAACTGACCTGGCCCTTCCCAGGTGGCTCAGTGGTAAAGAATACACCTGCCAAGCAGACATGGGTTCAACCCCTGGGTTGGGAAGATTCCCTGGAGAAGGAAATGGCAACCCCTCCTAGGATTCTTGCCTAAGATATCCCATGGACAAAGGAGTGTAGGCAGGCATGGGGTGCATGGGGTTGCAAAGAGGTGAACAAGACTTAGCAACTCAACCACCACTACCAAAAACTGACCCACTATCTACAATGGGTAATTTCAAATTTCAGGTGGACTTTATCATTTTAAAACTATAACACTTATTTCTTTAGTTGAATCTGGTCCAAATTGGATTAAGAGGGGTGTGATCTTCTAAGAAATGTCTTTTGTGGTATCTTATTCCAAGTATCCAAAAGTACTTTGTATTTCAATTCACTAACAACCTTTCCCCAAGTACTTATAAGACATTACTTTGTTCCTGAGAGGCCACCATTTTCATTTTAAGGACGAACTCATGGGCAATGGCCTCAGTCATGAGGCTGTGTGTGTAGATTTAAGAGGTCACCACGCTGGCTCTGTACTGTCAGAAACACAAAGATGTAGGGAGTTTGCCTAACAAATGAACAGAAACAGGGAAAGAACTTTTTATTTGCAGATTCCAGGAAGGTAGATTACAAACAACAGCAAATCTCAGCGTCTCTTTAATAACACTCTAGGCCACTTGAAATATAAAAATGTAATTGTTTTACTTTAGAAAATATCTCTGAAAGTTCACTTTTTAACTACCACAGGACATTAACTAAAATACAAATCCTGCAGTGTTTGGGTAGGAAGAAAAAAACCCTTACCAATATTATGAAAATACTTTTTATGAAATGGTTTCAAGGTTTGTGAACTTGGCAGATGAAATATAACAAGCACTGAAAATACTTCTAGCCAAGGAAATTGTTGATGCAAAGTAAACATATATCTCTATATATACACACGCACAAGTCTAAAGGCTGGGTAGAAAAACCCTAACAGTATAACAAGTGTGCATTCTAGTACTTGGATTATTGAAAGCAAAATAGTTGCATCATGTATCCTTTATTGAGTAGCAGAGGCTTATCAAATACTCATAGAAAAGCAGCTTTTAAAACTCATTATGTGTATATAAGAAGGCGTGATTTCCCCAAAAATTACTTTTCAAAGACTAAAGCTCTGTAGTTGATAAAACTATAAAATGTCTATGTATTAATATGGTGATAGAAATCACAAGAGGCTTTATACTATTAAATACACTTATGAAATTAACATCTTCCTGGTCCAAAGATTCCCACAAAATTTACCATTTTTGTACAATTTGGCAATGTCAACATCTACAGAAAATATATTAACCAACCATCCAACCACTGTTTCATTAGAAACTGCACCAAATCCAACATCAAAAACATTACTTTATTTTTCTAGGATGAAATGTCCTATTACGTACAAAAAGAATTGCTGTTTAAATTTGCCACAATCTGTTAAAAACATAGCAATCTATTGCCTACAGATAGGAAAGTTCTTGCCGCAACGTTTTAAGTGATTAAGCCCATATATATCTATATATATGAATAAATAGTACAGAAATACTGTGACGTGATGAGATGCAAAATAATTTCATAATTCATTAAAATGTAGGATTCTTGCATCAGCACAGTGCATACAATATGTAACATTTTTTAAAAAGCAAAAGGACAAAATAACCTATGTTTGACTATTTCCATGTTAATATTTTAAGCAAAAACTTTGTTTCCATGTTTTCAATGTTGAACAATTAGTCTCTTTAGTTTGTAAGTATAAGTGACATTTTTATGTACAAAAAGGAATGGGCTTCATTAGATAACATTAACCCAGAATAACTTGTACACCTGAGCCTGTAATAAGAAATAATTGGGAACTGTAGTAACATCTTTCTTTTTAAGAAACTAAGGTCTGGGAAGGTTTTGCATAGCAGGGTGATATTAAACAGAGGAAACAAAAAACAACAATCAGATAAAATTCCAGAACCTGGTAGGACAAAGCTAATATGAATTAGTGCAAAATCTAGTAAAATTTTTGCAAAGCTGCATAAACCAACTATGGCAGATCTCACAGAAGTGATTATGACAATGTAGAAATATGACGTGTAAGATTAAAACACTGGAAGGAAAACATGCAAGCTACACCTTCCTCTGAGGTTTCCATTTTCCCCTACTGCTTACACTACTTTTTCTTATGTGGGAAAAAAACCCCAAACAACTCAACCAACCAACAAGTACAGAAAAGGTGAAGTAATTAAAAAAAAAAAATGCCCTTCATAAAATGTAAGCAGCAGTCTGTAAAGGGTAATCTGCCTGGTATCATAAAACGTACAGATGAAGGCAAAGTGTATTTTGTCACATTATCTTTTTTTTTTTTTTAAATCAGTCTGATCAATTGATGCAACAGGATTAGCACCGCTGAATACTTTTCTTTGACATGATGACAGTGGGCTGGGAATTGTAAAATTTAGGAGCACTACTGCCCTGGAGAAATCCAGGTACAATCAGATCCTTCTGCCTTTTTATTTTTCTACCTTGCAGCCCTCCCTTTCCCCTCAAAAGGCTTACAGAGAATCATTAGCGCACATTCAAAGACACCATCTGTGGGAGAAAAATGATCTCCATTTATTTTCTTTCATATACATCCATAGTTGAATTTTAATACAAAAAGAAAAAAAAATTAGAATCTGACAAATGTTTACAAACAAGATACCTTCAAATAGAGTTTACTCATTTTAGCCTGGTGCAGAGTAAATGACAAATTGTTCTGTTATATTCAAGGCAACAGAGTCTGTAGTCCAGGACCACTTAGCCCAACCTTTATGCAAGCTTAATTTTTATCTACTATGAACAATAAACTCATTGTTGATTCCCAGTTTTGTGTGTGTGTGTGTGTGTGTGTGTGCACATGTGTACATAGCAGCTCCTTTCATAGAAAGAAAAGACATCTAGAGGTCGTCTTGTACTTTTACCTACAGGAATCATGATAAGATACAGAATGGATTACATGTAACCGGGGGTGGATTTTATAAGAAAAAATAATTAGCTGACAAATGAGGGCAGCAATAAAAAAGCGTCTTTTTTGCAACAATAAATAAATACAGTCGAAAGTTTTCTGCGAGACTCTAAACCAGCTTCTTCACTGAAGAGCAGACGTGGCATTTCCATGGAGTTACACTTGACCCCATATTATCTTTTTTTTTCTTGCTTTCTTTTTTTTTTCAATAAACAAAGTTTTCCCGCTTCTGCCACAATAGTAAAACCATTTGATCTTGACAAGATAATGGTGTCGTTGACTTTGCTTTTCCCTTGTCCGTTGGACAAAATTGGCCAAGAATATAATTGGACTGTTATGACCAATAAAAATGAAGTTTAGGTCAAGTCTTGTCAGGATAACCTGACTAAAAACATCTGGCTCCTTAATTTTAAAATAGTTCAGACAACCAGATTCTTGCTGTGTTTTATGTTAGGGTAACACGCTGAACTTTAAGAAGCTGTAGACTGCAGTTTGTTGTTATGAGACCTACAGAATACAGAAAAAAGGGAACAATTAAGCACCCTTCATTTTTTAAAACAATGATGCTTTATGTGGATGCCAAGGTCAGTCTGTCTGGGGAAAGCAGCCATGTTCTTTCATTCACCCTTGGCAAGCAAATATATGAAAACAAGTAAGAAATTTTTAACCTATCATATTAAAAATCTTCATGGTACACTAAACATGATAATTCACTGGAAAAAGCCAATATTTTTTAAAAGGAATATATAGTTTTATATATATATATATATATATATATATATATATTTGTCCAATACAACATTTTTAGCCAAAGGGACAAATAGAAACATTTACAGAAGCATTACCATTGTGGAAAAAGATGTGTGTGCCTATGCATGTGTGTGCTTATTTACATTGAGTTGGGAAGTATGAAGGAAAATAATACTAAAAGGAGAGAAATAACAGTATTAAAATCACAGTTTTTTCTATTAAAGTTCAGAAAGTCTCCTTTCTAGTTTCACAGTTTTATTAACAACTTTTGTTAGTAAACCAAATTACTGTACAGTTATCAAGTATGTACTATTGCAATAGGGTATATAAATACAGTCTTCCAGGAGTTTACAATTCTTAAATACATTGTTCAACATGGCTGCTAGAATAAACTGTTTATACTACTATACATCTTTTTTTAAACATTAAAAAATTATATTAACTAATCTGAACTCTGGGGGCAATTTTGAATTAGGTAATCACGTGGTACAATAAAAGAAAAGAGTGACCCCAACATCCAGTTCTGATTCCAGTTAAAAATTCAGACTAAAGATATCACAATCTGTAAGAAAAGAAAGAACACGGATGATAAAAATGATGAATTGTAACAAAGAACAGTTATGAAAATAATGCTGGAGACTGCAAATTAAAAATGGGGGAAATATGGCAAAGGAAACACTGGAAATCCATAAATAAATAAAATTTCAAAGACTGGCTACATATATGTCTCATCCCGCCCTAAACTCAACAAAATTTCCCTAATATCACTTCACATTTTTTTTTTAAACATAAGCAAGACTTGGGCAAAGTCGTCAGTTGACTTCTGTGTTCTTCAATAAAAATCACATCAGCTAGAATATAATTAAATAGTTATAGAAAGTACTCAAGGGACAAGCTCTCCTGAGTGGCCCCTTCACTGTGAAGACCCAGCCTTTATGTCTCCTCTCCTGCCCCCAGTTCTCTACTTTTGTAGCAGGCCCACCTCATCAGCAGCTGCTGCCATCCCTACTCGGCTGGGATTCAAATCCCCCAGCTTCCACCAAAGGCTAAACTAAAGCCTTTTCAAAAAAAAAAAAAGCAGTTTCGGAAATTCAGCTGGAGTATAAACTACCTAAGCAGGAAGCACAAAGCACAGAGGGCTTATAGGAAGTTTCAACCTGAAGTCTGGGCTGCCTGAGAATTCCTTGGAACTTTCAGTTCTTGGGTAGGGAGATTTCTTACACTGGCATTTCTTACTTATCAACTTCGTATTGTTTAAATTGTTATGGCAAGTGAGAACTGGGCTTGTGTAACCATTTTCCCTTCTGCCTTCTTGAGTACAACTTTTATTTCTCGGTAATTTAAATCTTTCCACACTTTGTCTGCAGACTGATTATAAAAGTTGGAAATCAATGTGCCATTTACATTATTGTGACTATATAAATATTTTTCTCTGTAGCACCTACTCTTTTCCTAAGAGGGCATTCTTAGTAACCTATACAACTTTTTTCCTTTCATGGAGTTTCTGATTGCCTTTCACCCTGCCCACCCCCCACTCACATTCTTAAGTTATCTAATGTATGAATCATTTTTTCCCTTCAGACACATCCCTCCTGGGAGTGCTCCATTCTCCTGCTTCAATTTGCAATGCCAGCTGCATGGGCCTGCTGGACAAATGTCACTCTGGGTCAGAGTCATTCTCTTAGCTTTCTTGAAATCCAACGTCTTTCGCTTTTTTTGATTTTTCTTGTTTTTTTGTTAATGCACATCTTAAAATAACTTGCTAAGAAAGGATGCAAGGGAAAGAAGCTCTTTCTGAGTCCTTATATGACCTGAAAACATACTTATTCCACCTCTACATGTGACTGTTTGGCTGGACACAGATTTCATTTTCCCTCAAACTTCTCGATTATATTCTTCTATTACTCTCTAGAGTTCTGTGTTGTTAGAGAAAAGTCTGATACCAGTCTAATTCCTATTACTTTACAGCAATTTTAACCTCTTCAGAAGCTTTCAGAAGAGCTTCTTCTATCCTTGGCATCTGGATATTTCACTTATGGATACGTGGAATGAACCAGTTATGGATATGTGTAATGGAGCTTTTCCCACTTGTCCGGCTGGCTTACACGTTTACCAACCATTCTCATGCCTCCACAGCCCCCACCCAGCTCCACCTCCCTGTCCCACAGAACGGGAGCTCCATGGCAAGCCGCTATATTCAATATCTGATGCACAGCAGTGGCTCAACAACCATTTGCTGAACAAACAGCTTTGCTTAGATACAAAGTTGTCTGCACCTCACCAGCTCAGGAAATTTTTCTTAGTAGTCCTCTGATAATTTCTTCTCCTCTGTCCTTTCTGGAATTCCACTAAGTGAATACTGGGTATTCCATAACAATTTTTTCTTCATATTTTTCACCTCCTTGTCTTTACATTCTTTACAATGAGAATGTCTTGATTCAATGTGTGCAGTAAGTTTGTAAAATTTCTAGTTACTCTTTTTTCAGATTATTCTTTATTTCTAATATCCTATTCACTGGTGATTTTACAGATGCAGTATCTTCTTTTTTTTTTTTTTTAAGTCTTTTCTCCTGTATTTATTAGTTTTATTCATTTAAAGTTATAAACTGTTTCTTTTTTTAAATTTCCCCTCCAAAATTGCTGGAGAACTTTCTGAAAGCTTTTCCCTGTACCAATGAGCATTCAAGGTTTACAATCAGTGCTAAAAACAAGCAGAAACTTACATGATTTCCATTCTTCTAAAATGTATGATTCACTCATCAGTGTATAGGTGACTTGAAAATTTATGAAAGCTCAATCTTTTCATACTTGGTATTATGCCATTGCGTGGTTTCTACATCCTCACTGTTAATGGATTTCTAAAACCAAGATTTACTGAGATAGGTATTTTTTTTTTGTTTTAGATCCTCTTTCAAAAATCAACATTGTGAGTAATGCAGAAAAAAAAAAAAGGTAAGCTAAACTCATAATTTAAAATAAAGCCTCAACTATTTATAAAGATTGTCCATATCTTATTTTATTCCCCAGAGTTTAATGATATTCAATGATTTAATTTTATAAGGTTATAGAGGAATCAAAGTTCTAAGTGGCAAGTTTCTTAGTGGTTTTGCATATACAGTAGCTTTCTGCCACACTGACTATAAGGCCAGCTCGAGAGGACATTATTTCCCATCCAATTCCTGCTTCTATGTTAGGATATGAAGGTTTCGACGTTTATGATCAGAGGTTTGGTCCCGTTTTGAGTTTCAGCCAGACTCACCGCAGGAACACTTAACCACTATGAACTCATTTTACACATGTTCTCCCATAACAATTTTGTAAGGTAGGGATTAATACCCATTTTACATAAGGAGAGACTGAGGCTCAGAGTGGGAAGGGAAGCCATATAGCCGGTTAAGTTGTAGAGCTAGACCTTAATCACAGATCTTACTCCAAATTCTTTACTTGGTGTTAAACCCCAGGCAGGAGAAAAGTCATTCAATCTGATGAAAAACTGCTCTTTCCTTCCTAAAACAGGCGGCTCTGTGCCTGCCTTGCCTTCTCTTCTTCCTCCTTCCTTCTGTTCCTGGTTACATCTGACTTGTCTGCAGTATCTTCTAAAATTTCTCTTGGGACATGATTTAGAGGCTTGCTTTTTAAGGTTCTCCTTTGACTTCTCTGGAATCTTTTTTTTTGTTACACCCTGACCTTTCACCCTTGCACTGCAGGCTTTCCTTACATATCGGGCTATCCCTGACTGACTGTTCTCACTTAAGAGTAAGTTCACAAACTTGATGGGTGCTTGGAGAACCCTGTACATACGTATGCAGCTTACTAACTGGCGGGCTTTGCTTTGGATCAGAGTTTTTCAGTCTCAACACCACTGACATTCTGGAGCTGGGTAATTCTTTGCTGGGAAGGCTGCAATGTCCAATGCAAGTGTGGGAGGTTCAGCAGCATCTCCAGCCTCTACCTATTAGATGCCAGTACCACTTACCATCTCCAAGTGTGACCAAGAGTAGTGTCTCCAGGTATTGCTAACTATCCCTTGTAGGGTGAGGGTGAGCAAATTACCCTGTGGAGAGCCCCAGTGTTAGAATAAGGGGAGCCGATCCTTCAAGTATCAGGGGATTTTACTCTGGGTCCCATTTTCTTCTGTCTACTCTAGCTCTCTGCTGATGGTTTATTCTGTTTCTTTGGAGAAAATCCAGTGTTCTTCCAGTTCTTCAGGCCTCCTACAAGGTCTGCACACAGGGGTCAATGAGGGTGACTAGCTTGGATACACTGGAGAAGGAAATGGCAACCCACTCCAGTGTTCTTGCCTGGAGAATCCCAGGGACGGGGAGCCTGGTGGGCTGCCATCTATGGGGTCACACAGAGTCGGACACGACTGAAGCGACTTAGCAGCAGCAGCAGCAGCCTGGATACAGATCTTCAGTTAATCCTTCTTTCTTCCTACTCTCTCACCTTCGATCCTATTTCAGACTCCGTGTGTTGAAGGCTGTCTGGTGCCCTACCAGTCAGCAGGCTGTCACGTCTGCTGAGGAGCCTGCTGGAGGAGTCTGGCTGCGGCCTGCTTGCCTCCATCAGTCAGTGCCCTTCCGTCTGCTGTATTTCATGATTTGCTGAAATCTCATCAGCTGACTGACTTCTACCATATTCTTTTCACCACTTTGAATTTATCTCTCTTTCTTCCTTTATTATTATTTTCCTGGGGACTCTGTCATATTCAGTAAGTCCTCTCCCACTTTAGGGTTTCCAGCCAATGGGTTCATAGGCAACAATAAAAACAGGAAGGTTTTCGAGATTCTGTAACTCTCTTGGTTCGTGGTCCACAAAGCCTCCCTACTTGCTTTCCATCCTGCCTTGCCTACAGTTTGTGCGTCTTTTGTTGAGAAGGTGACTGGGTTGTGCCTATCCTTAACTTTAAATAGACTGACTCTGAAGTACAGGTCTCAGTCTACCTTGTTACAGGAGAAGGAGAGGAACAAAACACCCAGAAGGTTTTCCTAAGAGAAGAATCACTAGAGATTCCTACCCTTTGGTATGCAGAGTCCCTTGGGAGTTCATTAGCTAATACAGGTGCCCAGGCCCCAGCCTAGCCAAGAGCCACCCAGGGAAGGCAGACCCTATGACTACTCAGGAAGGCCAAACTAGTGGGCTGGTGGGTGGGAGACAGTGGACAATGAATCCCAGGACTAGGCCGGCGGCTGCTCTCCAAGAAAAGGAAAGTGGGCCTCTGTTGGGAAGAAGAAAGTCATGGGCTTGGGAGGAGCAGGTACTGAAGAAACAGAAGGCCTGAGGTCAAAGCACCTGAATACCAAACGAAGCTGTTCAATGCTTTTTATATGTTACTATAGATTCAAAGGGGCTTTCCTGGTGGCTCAGCTGGTAAAGGATGACCTGCAGTGTGGAAGACCTGGATTCGATCTCTGGGTTGGGAAGACCCCCTGGAGAAGGGAACAGCTACCCACTCCAGTATTCTGGTCTGGAGAATTCCATGGACTGTATAATCCATGGGGTCCCAAAGAGTCGGACATGACTGAGCGACTTTCACAGGTTTGAAGAAAAAGTCTGTGGAATTAAAGTCTAGTTTTGCCCAAGGGAAAAAAAATCCAGAAAAATAAAATAAGTCATGATTTCAAAGACATCACAAACATAAATTAAGGAGAACATACTAAGATTCCCTCTTTGTGGTCTTTCCCTTACTCTATCCTATAGAACAGCTATTTTTATACTTCTATAAACTTAGTGAGAGCAAGAACTCTTACTATTATCTTTGTATGGGCCCCATGGCATTTAAGACATCTTACATTCTTTAAGCATTTGATAAATGTTTTTTGAATTTTAGAAAGTGGCTCTAATTTTAAGTAGATCATACATAAATCTAGCCATTTATCATCAGGAGTTGAGTTGATTCAGAGCACTGAACACCTCTGCTTACCTGCTAGCCTTGAATCCTTTCAATTTCTGTACAAAGAATGATTCAAGAACTTCTGCACACTGGTAAAAAGGGGAGTCACTTGGATTGTAGTAACGACAATTATCAAAAATTTTGGTCATATCTGCTACAAATTCCGTCAGCTTTTCATAATATCTTCTTTGTACTCTTTCTTCCATGGTGGCAAGGTCTTAAAAACACAAAATGTAAAAGATTTTCATAACCTTAAGGTCATTCCCATGTGAATACTGCCTGCAGTTCTGACAAACAAGAAGAGGACTGATAGATAAACACAATTTCAAAACTAAATCTCAATAATTATTTTAGAATTGAGAAAATAATTTTGAAGTTCATTCAAAAAATAAAAGCTCAAGAGTATCTAAGAAACATTTGAACAATAAAAGTAATGGGAGAAGACCTAATCTATGAGAATTTAAAACATCATAAAACTGTGATAATGAAAAGTGTGGCACTGTCCAAGATGATACAAACATTAATGGAACTGAATTCAAAACCGGAACAGATCTGACTGTAATCAGCATATGACTTTTACATATGTTGAGGATGTCATTTCAAGTAAGCAGGGAAAGGAAGAATTCATTAATAAATTGGGTTGGGACATCTGCCTACCTATGTTTGAAGAAAAATTCTATCTCAGACTACATGCCAAAGTAATCCTAGGTGGATTAAAATTTAAGGACAAAAATGAATGTAGTCAATCACTGAACCATGCATATAAAAGTAGTTAAAATGGCAAGTTTACGTTATACATATATTTTAATACACACACATACCTATCTTTGATAGTTCCAGTGTATACAGTTAGGGGAAAAAGTATAAACAGAACAACTATAAAAAAGGACCCAGTCTGATAAAATTCCAAACAAGAATTTGGATCATTTTGTGCAGGTTATGTAAGCTGTACAGGAAGAGTGAATGCTTAACACAGCCCACCACGATAGCACCATATTCAGACTTTTTTAAAGTTCCAGGCAATCACTGACTGAGTAGCTGTAACAAAGTATGTGAGTAGGGTTTGGACATTTTATGATTTCAATTTAGTTTGATATTCCTTTAAAAATAGTATTGGAAAAATAAATAAATAAATAAAGTATTGGGAGAATATATAGGTAAGTCTTTATATATATCTGGGGTATGGAGAAAGGCTGAAAATACAACTCTAAAAGTAGAATTCATAATGATTAATATATTTCAATAAAAAAATATTAAAAACTACTTATGACAAAAAATTACCATAAAGCTTTAAATATCCTTAGAATATAACTACCCCTTAAATAATACTGACAAGAGTATGAATATCTCAAGAACAAAATGGCAAAATATATAAATAGGAAGCTCACAGAGAAAAAGTTCAAACAGTAAGAACATCATTAGTTACTGAAGACAGGCAAAAACAGAAAAGTCCTTCTTTTATCCAAATTAGCAGAAACTAAAAATCATAATATCAGACTATTAACACAGGCTACCTTTAAAGGAGGATGAGAGTGGTAGTAATTTATATTTTAATCCCTACATTTCCATAACATCTGTGTTTGCACCTCAAACCTATCATTTTGAAATAAATATATGCAAAGAAAAAATGTTCTCAAGAGTGATAATGCTCAGTGTCTTCAGGGGTGCCTAGAAAAGGGTACAGATACATGTCATCAGTAGAAACTGGCTCAACCTGCTGAAGCATAATATGAAAATACATATCAGAAGCCTAAAAAGTATACATACTCTGACAGAAATTCTGGTTCTAGAAATTTTTACTAAGAAAACAAAAGATGTTTTACAGAAGTGTCATTTATAGTAGCAAAAATTGCATACAACCCCCAAAAAATACATTTTGGGGGAGTTGATTAAATAACTTATCTTAACTTCATACAATTAAAAACAATCTGGGTCTATACCACAGCTGATGTGACAAAGCTACTGATTGACAAGTTTACATGATATGTTATGAAACATGATGGTCCATATATGTAACTCCATTTAAGAGAATAAAAGCTGCTGACCTTGTTGGCTCCTTCACACCCCTAGAAAAAACTATTTTCAAATTAGTCAATGTTTGTCCAGACATTTTCTATGCACCTTTAAACAAATACATGTACATATCCTGAGAAAACACACTTGGTTATGGCTTAAAACCTAGCAATTACTCTGTAACTTTCATTTTTCTTTCAACAGTATATGTGGGAGACCTGTATTATCTTTATGTATATACCTACATAAAATGCTATTTATCTGGCTGGCATTTAAAAAAAAGGAAAACATTCTAGCTCTTCAAGGAAAGAACTGTGCTTAAATAAGTTAAAGCATAATCAATTTACAGACTATATAAAGCCATTAAAATTGTTACTGAAGATTAATGAAGATATCAGAGAAGGCAATGGCACCCCACTCCAGTACTCTTGCCTGGAAAATCCCATGGATGGAGGAGCCTGGTAGGCTGTAGTCCATGGGGTCGCTAAGAGTCGGACACGACTGAGCGACTTCACTTTCACTTTGCACTTTCATGCATTGGAGAAGGAAATAGCAACCCACTCCAGTAATCTTGCCTGGAAAATCCCATGGACGGAGGAGGCTGGTGGGCTGCAGTCCATGGGGTCACACAGAGTCGGACATGACTGAGCGACTTCACTTTTTCACTTTTCACTTTCATGCACTGGAGAAGGAAATGGCAACCCACTCCAGTGTTCTTGCCTGGAGAATCCCAGAGACGGGGGAGCCTGGTGGGCTGCTGTCTGTGGGGTCGCACAGAGTCGGACACGACTGAAGCGACTTAGCAGCAGCAGCAGCATGAAGATTAATGACAGGAAGATGAATGCCAGACACATTTCCTACATGATCTCAATTTTTTCCCTCTTTAAAAATATATATGATTTCAATTTATACACACACACAAAGAACACACCAAAATGTGAGAGCACTCAGGGAGGAAAAGGTTTGCAGTGCATGCCATCTAAAAGGCTTAGCTGCTCTTGGAATATTTTCATCAGCTAGAATGAATCTTGTGGCAGTTCTGGAAGCTTTTACGTATGTTCTAACTTCTATAACTTTTGCAGATAAACTATTTTTAATATAATCATCACCTGTAGCTATTCATCTTAATACAGTCACTTGCAGCTGTTCCTTATTACTATTTTCATTTTCTGGGCAATGAAGCCATATTTTCTTGGATTTCTACCTTTGCTCTCCTTCAGAAAAGATGAGGAAGAGGGGACAGGAAAGATGAGAGGTTCAAAATGACCTCAATTTATTCAAGGATTTCACTCCTTATACAGCTACAGAGTATTCTGCTCATCCTTTGATTTGGCTACTCCTCTCCTGACGGTCATTTATTTCATTTTCAGTACTTTTGCAATTATAAACACTGCTGGGATGAGCAACATGTGTGCATATATAAATCCTAAGGGATGAAACTGCTGGGTCCAAAGCTATATACCCTTGAACTATAACATGAACTCCCCATTTATCCCACCTCTGACTATACCAGTTTAGACTCCCACCAGTCCTGCTCAACACAGCCTCGTGATGTATCAGTTGCATGGATGAAAAATGAAATAGCTGCTTAGACTTCTGAAAAAACTTCAAGTTCAACTCAAACACTTACCCATAGGTTCCTTAATAACACCATAATAATCTGGTGCGTCGTTAGGATCCACTGGTTCAAGGAAAGGCCAGGCCATCTTATGGGCCTATATTGATGAGAAAAAAGGCATCATTACTGTCAGGGAGAAAATAAAAATTTCATCTAAGCTTCCCATCTGAGTTACTGCATCAGTCAGCCCTTAAACTTGGAGAGTCAGTTTTAAACTTGATGGATGAAATTTATACTTGGGATGATTTTTGCTCCAGTTACAAATGATCTCAGACGAACATGCTCTATAATAATGGTGCTCAGAGGCCTGGGACCTTGCCCTGAGGGGTTTGGTGGAGCACTAGCTTAGAAGTCAAGGAAGGAATCTGTCCTCTGGTCCCTACCTGATGACCTGCCAACTTAGTGATGCTGCCACTGCAATCACACCTATTAAACTGGAGTGGGAGGGGTTCCAAGTGGGGAACGGTTACTTTTGCGGGTGAAGGATGTGGCAGAGAGATGAAGTTAAGTAAGATGCAACCACATGATGAGACTACTGTTCTTGCTTCGGTTCTTTCAATGTTTCTGATTATAATGACACGGGAGACAGTGCTGATCTAGCACTATGTCTGGAATACATTTCTAATATTTGCCAATCCGATAAGGCACCCCCATCTCCTTCTTATTTTTAATAAGGGAGGGAAGGCTTTGCCTCAAAGCCTTAGATAAGCATTTGTATCTCACTAGAATTTAATCAAATTGCTTTTCAATCGATGGTATTAACAGTAAGGTAGTTTTCTTTAAAAATAAAATTTAGGCTAAAAAAAAAAAATCAGTCATTTTAAACATGAGCATTAGCTAGACAACAGCTGAGCCAGCCTGTGGACCTGGTCAAACTCATGACAATGGCATGTGGAGGACTGAGTTCTGTGGAGCACTTCAGCAGGGAGTCGGTAAATAACCAGGTCCTTGAAGACTGGAAAGGTCAAACCCCAGAAGTGTGTCCTAGGTCATGCTGGTTGACTTCATCTTTCAATGCTGTACAGACAGTGGCTTCTCACCTGTAAAGAACGCAGCACCCTCTTCAGACCCTCATAATCTTTCTCTGTGAGCGGCGTGAGCACTGTCATGGCATCCTCTGTTGACTGGCACTGTGGACAGACGTACTCGTCAATGAGCTCTGCCTCACTCTGCAAGATGCCAACGCAGCGCCCATGGTACCAATTCTGACACCGATCACAGCCAATATAAAATCTGCAAGATCCGAAATGGAAATGTGAGTTCAAAGCAGATGGGATGACATGACTTATAATTTACTTAAAAAAAAATAAATAAATAAAACATGCATCTGAAAATACTCTAACCCTGGGATATAAAATAATTTTAGTATTATAATTATTTTAATACTTCTGAAGATTGACATTCCAATGTGTTAATTTACTATTTCCGATGTTAAGAACAAGCATTAAAGGTTTAAGAACACTGTCAAAATTGGAGAACCAATATGATTAAAAAAAAAACAAAAAACGTAGAACATTTAATTGACTTTGAAGCTCAAAACAAAATAAAGACAAAAATCTTTCAACTAATACCATATCAAATGGGAAGCTGGTACTGGCCACCCAACTGGGAGTTCAAAATCCTAAAAGCTAATAACAGAGTCTCAGAGCTTATTCCCAAATTAGTGTTTTACTAACCTGCAATAAAGCACCATTTCAAAACACTGATAAAAGTCCAAACAAGTCAGGCTATTTTAATCTCATTAATTTCTGCGTTACATATTGAAGAATCAAGTCTACCATTAAACCACATTTTCCCCAATGCATCTCAAACATTCACTATGAAGCAGCATAAAGTTTGAAGGGGAGGTAAAGAGGGAAGAAGAGAAAAAAAAAATTGGAAAGGAATTTGTAATGTAAGTGTATCATATATGCAGAAAAGTATCTTGCTTTTTATTTTAAAATAAAATAAGTAACCAGTCAGAGCAGTTTGGCTTCCTAAATTATTAAATATGATGCTCTTATCAGAACTCACTGTGACTCATCATAAGGTGTTCTGCAGATACAGTACAATTCCTCACTGTTGCCCTCTTGTGCCCGTTTACAATCATTACAGATGTACACATCCATTTTCTTAGCCTCCTTTTCTGTGATGCCAACACATTCTCCATGATACCAGTTAGTACAAAGATCACAGCCAATATAGAACCTAAAAGCATTCACAACGAAAATGACAATGTAGTTGTCATTTTGAGCTGCATGGTATGTAAATCTGTCTTCCCTGTCCTGATTCACGTTCTTACAGGGTAACTTTCTGCAATGAGTCAGCTAAACATCCTGAATCCAGCCATTCTAACCCTGACAAACTGCAGCATTGGACGCTGTATCAAGTGTGGAAACATAAAAGTCGCTCACATCCATTTCAACAAATACACTGTTGAGTGAAATGCGGGTCTTTAAAAAAAACACACTGGGATTTGAAAAAATAAACAACACACCGATGGTAATGTCTCCCTCTGAATGAATGTGTGTAAAACTGTCACAGGCACAAAAACCAAAGCCAAAGAATCAAAGACTTACATCTGTCAAACCTATGCCACAGAAGCCATTTCAAAGTCAGGGCTATTTCTTAGATAGGTTTGAAAATGTATCTCACGATTTAAATTGGAAAACAAAGCAAAGCGCAAACACCGAGCAGAAGTTACACTACGAGGAACATGCAGGAGTTCAGCCAGGGGCAGAAGATAAAATGGTCAAAATGCGATATGAAGAAGAAAACTAAAAAGGCACGTGTAGGAAGCCTACCAAGTTTTCGAAATAAATACTGGAATTTAATTGGAGTAAGATTGTGACATGGGCCAGTCTTTCAGTCAGTAGAATGTGTGTGGCAATGCGGAGAGCGGCCAGGTTATTAGCGGGTGAGAAACTACTTCAGTTCAAAACCAGGGATACACTGTGTGGAGAGTGATATAAGGACTGTTAATCTAAGAACGGGGCCATATGAGTGTGTCACTGTGGATAACCACAGTTAGTCAACCTCGAGGCCTTTGTCGTGTAAGATCCCAAATAGCACAGTGAAGACTATCTCCATGACAAACACAGAGTGTGTCTTCCGTGCTGACGGGTGCTCTGGAGGAACGCCTGGTCAGAGCCACGGCAAGGATGAGCGTGAACTGCAGGGAATGAGACTGGCCTTGCTGATACCCCTGGTTCTACCCAATGTATTTCTTGGCAGATTCACCTAGAGGAATTGCAATAGTCCTCAAGCTTCCAACTAACCTGCTTTTGAACATCAAGGAGTAATAGACTTTTCTTGTGAATTACAACCCTCACACGACTTGCACTGCCTCGGGTGGAGGCCCTGGGGTGTTTCTGCATGCTGCCCTCACCAGGCAGGCGGTGTGCTGCGTGTTCTGGAAGTAAGCTCAGGATTTGAACTTCAGGTTTTAGTCTTTCTCACTAGATTCCCAAACCAGCCTAGTTTGGTATAAGAGATCACAGAATATTCCTTAAAAAACTCTCCCCAACTAGAACAGGGAATGAATGAACCTGGTATACTGAAATGTTAATAATGAAAAAAAGTAACAAAATATGAAATATCCACAAAATAACAATTACAATACAATGAACATATGTACGTGTGCCGCATTTTATGCAATTTAAAAGCTGTGTGTGAAATGAATCTCCATGATCTGAATATTTTAAATAGGCCAAAGTGTCTTGTTATTTAAGGAAAACCCATAAGCAGAGCTTTTTGTAAAGAAAGTAAATCATGTTGTTTTCTTCTATAAATCATTTAGTATAATTTGCCTAAAGGGAGGCACACGTGTATTGAACGAACCATGGGGAAAATCAGTTAATAGGGTTCTACTTTTCATATCACATCTAATTTCTCATAAGGTAAGACAATGCAAAGTGAAGATTCCTATACTGATCTGCGTTTAATTCAACACACAGCTAAATCTACCAACAAAATTTTTGATTTAGCACTTCCAAATAGATTATAATTTAAACTGAATCACTAAAGTAGTTCCACTGTTACAACTTAAACATCATTAAAGAGACAATTTTATTTTATAAATGGATTAGGCATCTACTTACAGTAGACATTAAATAGCATTCCTAATTCTAAATGATCACACTTTTTAGCATAATCAAAATTTTGGGTATTGTAAAATTAATTCTGATATTAATTTTGGTTTTAAAAAGTTGGCCTGCATCTGAATGTTGAAAATGGAAGCTAAATACCTAGTTGAGTGATAAAAATGATAGGAAAAAAAAAGTGTAACCACATTTATGGATTAATGTCTCTAAAATCTTGTATACATAACCAAATACAAGTCACAACTACCAAAAACAGCTTCCAGTTGCCGTGCTTATCAAATTTTTGAGTGTCATCCTTGAGGAATGAGTGAAAGAACTCCTTTTTGTATTTTTCTGACTTCTGTCCCCAGTAAGAAAGTGGGAACTTGGACAAAAATATTAGGTTACAGTATTCTATTGCAAAAAGATAGAATTACTTGCAATTAAATGATAAAAATCTCAAACCACTCCAACTCAAAGCCCTTTCCACCATTTGAATTTAGATTGTCTCTAGGGTTGGATGTAATCATGGGGTTGTGAAGATTCCAGAAAGGATGATGTCAACTTTGGG
Source organism: Redunca redunca (assembly GCA_006410935.1). NCBI lineage: Eukaryota > Metazoa > Chordata > Mammalia > Artiodactyla > Bovidae > Redunca > Redunca redunca. The sequence goes on along the minus strand of SJYQ01002599.1, from coordinate 121,208 downwards.
CGGTGATAGTAACACCCCTCTCTCTTCAGAGAGCATTACTGATTGATCTGGAATTGATCCAGAGAGAAAAAGAGACAGCAAAGGAGCAACAGAAAGCTTATTTTTGATAGAAAAGAACATGATAAAGGACAAACATGAATCATGAACACATGGGGGAAAAAAAAACACGAATTTTTATTCTAGTGTCAAGGTTAAGAATATCAGATGCAAGACCACAAATGAAATATCTTATGTTTAACTATTTTCATTTACACTGCTACTGATATCCTCATTTTCTTCAAAACTGGAAACTTAGCTACACTTTTCAGAGAATAAACTAGAGCTCAGAAAGATCTACTCACTTAGATTCATCGTAAGGCGTTTTACAGATACAGTAAAGCTTTGTGTCCTTCTTAGTTTCCTTTGAGGTAGTAGAGATCATTTTCTTCTTCTTGGACTTGGAGTTGGAGTCTCTCTCCTCTTCCCGCTTCCTTTTCTGGGAAGCCACAGGCAGTGTGGTCGTGGCCGTGGCCAGGGGGCCTGGGTGCTGCGGGGGAGGCGGAGGTGGAGGCGAAGGCGGAGGGGCTGGAGGTGCGGGCGGTGCTGCGGGGCAGGTGGCAGCTACTGCTGTGGCCTGCACCAAGTCTTTTTCCTTCTTAATTTTCAGGTCCCTCTTGAGCTCTTCCTGTCGTCAAGTAAGGAAAATACCAGACCATCAACAGATTTACATAACGTCCTGGCCAGAGGACCTTACTTCCCCTCCCTTGTCCGAGGAGTTCCCTAGTTCAGTCTAAGGCGAGGGAGTCTTGCTAACTCCAGACAAGAGGGTTCTCACTTTACCTTAAACCCAATAGACAGCTAGAAACAGAAAATGATAATTACACAACTAGAAAGCTGCGAGTTATCGTCAAAGGAGGTTTGACAGAGAGATGAGCATGCGTATAAAAGAACAGCCCTTCTGGCACGCCAGGGTCCTGCCCTGGCCACTGCAGTTGTCGCTCAGGACGTGGTTTCAAGTGTCCACACACGCTGCTGCTTCCTTTGGCTGGTCTCCTTCCGTCCCCTTAGAGTGAGACTGGACATACTGGACACGAACGGGATGTGACCCTCCAGACATGGCCTGACCAGCAGAGTATGAGACAGATGCGCCTTATTTACTGTGCTTCTATGTCTAGAATTTAAGACTCGAAGGAGAGCTATTTTCTCAAAAGAAATTTTGCATAAATTACAATCTTCACTTTTTCCCATGTGAAATATTTTATAGACACAACCTGTGGTATTAAGCGCTACAACTTCTTAGAAATGATGATTAAAAAAGAGTTTCATTTTCCTAAATAATATGATGTGTTTATAACATAAAGTTTATAAACATAAACTTAATTTAAGGAAAATTAAGATTGTCAAGACAGTATAAAGGGTACACACTTTGACCACCCCTTCAAGAACATTCCTATGACAGCATTAACATAGGAGAAGTCTCTGCTTTCTGCATAATTTTTATGTAAATTTAAAACTGTTCTTAAAAACAAAGTCTATTTGTTTCAAAGAAGGCAATCATAAATGATATAAGAACAGGCAGATATAAAGGACCAACTTTATATCTTGACAATAAGAATAACAGCTTTATAACTAAAAATAATTTTTAAAATATACTAGTATACATAAATTTGAAAGTTGTTCTTCAAAGGAAATCATCCTAGCAATAAATTCTATTAGTTAAAATAATGCTGAATATTTTAAGTACAATTTTTCTCCCTCATTAGATTAGCAATACACTGTCAGAAACAACACCATTACTGTACACTAGAGTATCTGCAGTAGTAACAGCATTTTTAAGTGGCGGCATAGAATACAGAACGCAGAAGAATGTTCAGCATATGCTGTTTACAGTGTGATTCTGATTAAAATGTGTTTTATGTAAACACCTACATTGCAAATAATAAATATGAATATAAATTATTTTAAAATGGTAATCACCACAGATTATTGGCTCTTTTATTTCTGTTTCCTTTGACAATGGTTGTGACACCTCAATATTCATCTAGTAGTGACTACCTTACTGAACTCGCTCTTAAATTTTAATAATTTTTCTTTAGAGTTTCAATATAATCATACCATACATAATAACAAATTTTATCTTCTGTTTTGCTTTTTTTCTGTTGCTTAACATGCTATCTAGAATTTCCAGAGATGCTGAGTAATGATGGTGATTCTGGGAATTACCGCCAGTTTCTGACTTCAGTGCAAAGATCTCTAATGTCTCAGAGTTACGTGCAATGCTCATTAGTAGGATGACCTACTAATTTAATATTTAATATTTCTCACTTTTTAAAATGTACAAGATGTTTTTAGAGATGCTTTAGATAGCCTACTTCTCTTTTAAAAAACTGTTTAAATATGTATGAGTAATCTTTCATTTTTCAACAAATTCTCCAAGTATACAGAGGACCAGCCACGCCTGCAGGATCAGTTACAAGTCTAGGAAGAAATCTGGCCTTATTTAATGAACACACTTAATTTTTCCTTTAACATTATTTCACAGTTTCTCTGTTTACTCTTCTCATGAAACTTGGCAACTTTTGGCAAGACTATGTTGCAGACAATAAGAACTACAGTCAAGAGGATCCTCAAATGTTTTAATCAAAAGTCTAGACCTCTCCAAGTGGCTAGTTTAGAGATTACAATATACATGTATACATAAACATCTATCTTATTTTAAAAGACCTATGTTCCACTGCTTACTACTTATTCTAGGAACAAAAATGTAAATTCTAGAAAACAAACTCAGATTTTAAGTTTAATCACAATTTCAAAGGGAACAAAAAGAGTAAACTCCGATGCTGAACACTGGACACGGGAGGATAGAAAGCACTTTCTTACCTGCACTTCGATTTGTAGATCTTTGTCTAGCAGCGCTCTCTTTTTCAGTATTTCAGCTTTGAGCTGCTCTTTGTGCTTGAAGAGCAGGGCAGAGAGCTTGCTGGCATTCTGTTTGCTACGTTTCTGTTCCACACTCTCTTCTCGCTTCCGTTTTTTTGCTGCCTGTTTTTCTTCTTTATCTATCTTATCCAAAATATACTTCATCACCTGGTTACAGACAATCATTCTAGAGAGAAATACACAACCTATGTAATGCTGGGCATTTTATTCTGGGCTTAAGACATAATTTTTCTATGTCTCTATAGTTGATACTAACTTTCTGGGACTCGAGAGCTTCAAAGAGTGCTTCAAAACCAGTCACAAGCATCTATTAGTACTGAGTGTTCTGATTTAATAAACTCCAATCAGGATAAAACACAAACTCAGAACTCCCGTGCGTGTTCGTTCATGCGCACGCCTTAAGAGAAGAGACTGATGCACAGTGAGAGCCTGTGTAATGGGTTATTAACATTTCTCCCTACCTTTGATTCTCTTCTCTTTCTGCTGGAGTCATGGTCTTTTTCTGTTTTAAATGTTCTATTACAGCATTATGCTTCATCACCACCTTCAGGACAGAATAAAATCCAAAAATGCGTATTTTATAACGACAAGTTAGCACAGGGGTAACAACAATAGAAATCTGAGCGTGTATATGTGTTTCCCAAAGAAACTTAAGAATTTTATATCACACTACAAATAAAATTAGAGCCACAGTATGCCCCGGGTGCTTACCATGTACTGGGCACTGCGCTGAGTGAAGCAATGGACATTACTTCGTTCATTCATTGTAACAATGCTGAATGGTAGGGACATTTTTATAAGTGAGATACTGAGATATAAAGAATTTACTAACTTGTCTGAGAGTAAAGAATGAATACAGTTGTAATTTTAACCCAGCTATCATCCTCCAATGATCATCTTTTGAATGTTATGTTCTCCCTCCCAGGCATTAAAGATCACCCCATTCCAGCCCATCCCCACCTTATACAGAAGTTAGTGTAAAGAGAGACATTATAATAATTCTCAGTTCATGGCCCATACAGTACTGAAAGATGGAAAATAATGCATTTTAAAATACTGCAGATAACATTAATTTTATAAGGATATTACCATACATCTTCAAAATCCCTCTGCTGCTTAATGAGTGCTTCTAACAACAGTATTACGATCATCAAAGTTGCTAAGAGACTAGATTTTAAATTATTCCAATCACCAAAAAGAAATGAAATTATGTGACATGACAGAGGAGTTAATTATTGCCATGATGGCAATCATAAGATACAATCTGTGTCAAGTAAGTCATACACCTTAAATTTATACAATGCTACATGTCAAATATATTTTAATAAAAAATAAAAAGTGCTTCTATATACATGACCTAGTTTAATCATTACAATAGCCTTGCATGGCTGAAAAGAGAGTTTTAAGGAGGATAAAGCTCAGGGAAGGTGAGTGAGCTTCATGGACTGTAAATGGGAGACCCAGGAACTGGGTTCTCATGACTTGAGAACACTTGAAATCCACACAGACTCCTGACAAGTGCAGAGTACTGCAAGCTGTAAATGCAAAGAAAGCTTTCTCCAGTAATGTAGGATATTATTTATTATACGTGAAACTTCATTTCAAGTAGAATACCTCTAATTCATCTAAATTGCCTTACTTCACGACGAGGCTACTGCACAATGTTGCTTTTTATTTCTGCTATGGAGTAATGGTACTTAACACTTCTTTTTTTAAAACAAAGCTATGACTAGAAATACAAATGAGTTTAATCTGCCTGTAAAATTTGCTTAGTCTACACACAAACTAAGGAAGGACAACTGTGAATACCTTCAAACAAACTGCCACGATGCCTCAAGTGGCTTCAAAACTTAGTCAAACCTTTAAGTTTCAAAGATACTTAAACTTCCTATGTCCATTCTTTCCATCTTAGTTCTCCCAAAATACAGGTAGTTTTCACCGGTTAAGTACTGGCTGTCTATACACAACAGAGTCCCAGACCGTAAGGCATGTGATGCGTTTTGGTCAATGCAGTGCGGCTTCTAACTCGAAGCGACAATGACGTCTGTGTCTCGTTTGCGGAAAAGCTAACACAACCAAACACTACGTCTGATGCACAGCACAATCACTCAAGCTACTGAACATGCTGCTTTTACTGAGTAACTTTACCTGTTTCTGAATGATTTCACTTTGATTAGAAGCGTGGAGGGTGTGTTCCCGCTTAATCTCTATCTGTTGCTGCTTCTTCTTCTGCTGCTGCTCCCTGAGTTGCTGAACCCTCTGCAACTGCTCTTGCACACTGGCTGCCTGCACTGTAACCACATTCTGAATGTGGTGAGTCTGCACAGGGCTGCTCTGCTGCATCTGAACGGGTAACTGGAGTTTGATCTGCTGGGGCACACCACCTTGCTGAGCCTGTATCTGAGCCACAACCTGCGACTGGATCTGGGAGAGAACCTGGACTTGTGGTGGCAGCTGCGGCACAGCCAGGACTTGGGGCTGAGGCTGCGGTACTTGGAGCGGAGGACGGGGCGGGGATGAAACAGTAACTTGACTTAACGTTTGTCCTGGTGAAAGAGTTTGAGTTGAAGACTGTACCTGGGGTTGTGACTGTGGCTGGCCCTGGGAAGGTGTCGGAAGAGATGTGTGTGGCTGGATTGGAATCGGTTGGGAGGCTGCAGTCTGACCCTGGGCCTGCTGTCCGGGAGACACTTGGGATGGCGTCGATGGGCGTGCTCGAGTCTGTGGCGGGCTCTGGACGCGAGCAGGAGGCTGTCCGTGGCCATTGCTCTGAGGCGGACACTGTCCTGCAACCTGGGCTTTGGAGGACTGGGCTTGGGTGGGCTGTGCTTCAGGAGGGACATGGGAGGCCACAGCTGTTTGGGTCTGAACTTCAGGCTGAGTCTGAGTTTCAGGCTGAGCTGGGGATGGGGGCTGGGTTTGGGGCTGGGGCTGAGCTGAAGGCTGAGCGGGCTGCACAGGCTGAGGCTGGGCTTCCGGAGGACTCACGCTCGACAGCGGAGCTGGAGGCAGGCTTTTGGCTGGCTGCACCTGTGTCGGGGACGATAATTTACTCTGTCTTTGTTCACTTGTACCTGTGAAAAGGCAAGAGCAAATACTTATGACTCTAGAACGTTAAGACTGTGGTTTAAGAAGAATTTGAAGGGGATTTTCTAAAGGTGAGAATTCTACATTTCAGGACAGAGGACTGAAGCTTAGAAATGCTCCATCTAGAAATACTTTGGTCAGGACTCGCCTATCGGGGAACCTCGCCATGTTCACGGCTGACCGCTACATGTTTTGCGAGGTCTCCGCAGGGCTGGCTTCCGAAGCAAAGCACAGTCTCTGGACATCAGTCCAGACTTGTGGCCCAAGTTAAGCTACCTGTATCCCTCTCCTATGGCATGGGGTCAGTGAACGACAGCAGCTTGCAGGGGGAGGCTCACAGAGTGCTCCGGTTTTGGAGCTCTCGGTCCTAGCTTATGAGCTGGACAGACCATCTGCCCAGCGAGCACGTCCGTTATTCACTCAGCAACTACAGGTTTGGGAGAGAGCAGGAGGGGGCACAGTCGCCACGGCACTTTACTACTGTGCCCTACCCCCCGTTTTCCTCATTTCCTAAAGGGGGAGAGGGGTGGCAACAGGGAGTCTGTCCGAGCAAGAGATCTGGTCGAGCCCTTGTGAGGCTGACCAGTCAGCTGCGGACGCTCCTCGGCTTGGGGCACATCCGCCCAAGGTAAGCCCCAGTCCTCTTGCCTCCTTGGTCACCCAGCAACTTGTGACACCAACGAGCAGCACTTCTGACAGCTCCCAAGTTCTACCTGCTGCTGTAGTAGAGACGGTGGTGGTGGTGGTGCTGGTGGTGGCAGCTGTGGTTGCCAATGGGGTGAAGAGGAATCGCTGAACGGTACCATTTGGCATTGCAGCTTGCATCAGCTGCTGTCCTGGACCGGGAAGTATAGTCACCCCTTGAGGTATCAACTGCAACTGCCCAGTAGTCTGACCTTGTCCTTGAATCACTACTGTCAAACCTTGATTGCCACCCTACAGGAAAAAAACACCTAACATGTAAAGAGTATTCAAAAAGCATCAATCTGTAAGTATACTGTTTTTATGTTGAAAAGCTCCTTTAAAATAATGACACCATGTATTTGAATGTCTATGGAATAGTACCAAGATAAATATAGATAAGCTAAAAGAATGGCATTTATTTTAAAAGACTGATGGTGATTAGTGGAAAAAACTAACTAACAGTCCAGAGTTCCAGTCCGAGTTCGGCACACGGACAGCCAGGAATCTGTCTATGAGTAACACCACTTACCTGGATCTAAGTCTCCCAGTCTATAAAATAAGAGCATTGAAGTGACTAAGGTCTCCACAAAATTCTGAGTTTAAATCACCTTATTTATACTCTATTATTTTATAACTTTCAAAGCATCTTCATATATACTTTAGACATGCCTCATTTGATTCTCACAATAGACTTGTGACTTTGTGGAGTAAGGAGAGGAAATATTACTACACTCTTCCTACCAATTAGGAAACTCAAGTTAGAAAGTTCAAGTCCCTTGCCGACAATTAGAGAGCAAGTCCAAGGTGAGACACAGTGAGAAGCCCAGGTCTCCTGTTTCAGCTTTTGCACTAGGTACCAAACCATCTATGGAGCGTGTGTGCTGAAGCACAGAGAGCTCAGGGTTCTACGCACGGAATGCAAATACCACGGGAGGAAGGTCACTAATGTCTGAGTTGTCACCAAAATGGGGACCAGGAACTAAAAACTCCACATGTACTACCACTTCTGTCCAGGACTTATTAATCCGCAACCACCAGGAGCATGAGGGAGAATTAGAAAGCAAACGTGAAACCAATCCACCTCAAATCTCCAACAGTCAAAACTGACACTGCAAAGTTCACTCATTACGCTCCATGCACTTTTACTCATGAGCTCCTTATTCACTCTTGCTTTTCTAAAACACTTTCTGTGTGCACAGTCAAAACTACATAAAACACAAAGTGTAAAGAATAATTATGAAGTGAAGATCTATAAACCCAGCATTCAGGTCATCATCGCCAGTATCCAAGAAGCTCTGCATGTGACCTGCTCTGATCTTAATCTCCTTCCTTTGCCCTAGGGGAAGCACTAATTTCACAGATACAGTACCTGCATTTCATCGCGTTGTGACCACTGAGGTGTATACAGATCTCTACGGGGCCACAGGCTCATGACTTCAGGAGCACCATTATTTACAAAGAATATGAAGGGTGCCCTTTGGTGCCCCCTCCAGGAAGCAGCAGCCCCCTAATTCTGCACAATGTAGCTAGTTTTGCCTGTTTCTGAATCTTAGGCAAGTAGATCATAATGTATGTTTGTTACTTGCTTTTTTACTTAGTTCAACAATGTAGTCCTACATTCTGGTAGTTTGTTCATTTCAGCTGCTATAGGAAGGCATTACCACTTTACTGATCTAATCAATGGCTGCTGTATATACTCATGTCCATTATTCTGGTGCTCAGACGAACAAGAACTCTCCTAGAGAACATACCTAGGAGGGTAACTACTGTGACCTGGGGCATGCTGTGTCTTCAACTTTGCCAGAAAGTATTGAGGAGTTTTCCAAGGTGGCCAAGCCATTGTACATTATTATCAGTTGTGTATGAGAGTTCATTCTACTCCATGTTTTTGCTTTTCTTGATTTTGTCTGACATTTTACTTTATACCAATCTCTTAATATATGGTTTTAATACACATTTCCCTCGTTACTAACAGAGTTCAGCAGTTTTTTGGATTTGTGGACATTTAAGAGTTCCTCTATTCTCATCAAATGTGTCTATTCTTATTTTCTACCAAGTTATCTGGATTTTTCCCCATCTTAATCTGTAGTAGTAACTCTTCATTTCTGGAGAACAATCCTTGGCTGGCTATATGTGTACCTTCCCCTCACTGTTTTCACTTTTTCCTGTTTGATGGACTAAAGTTCTTACTTCTAATGTTGTTGAATTTATAAATCTTTTCCTTTATGGTGAGTATTTTCTGTCTTTAAGAAAGCCTTTCCTACCTTCTGACAAGTGCTATAGTCTTATCTTTTACAGCCAGGACTTTAATCTTCCTGGAGCTGAGTTTATGAGTGAGGTTGTGGTCCAAGCCAGGACCTTTTATTGAAAAGTCTGTCCTTGATCCACACTGCCATCCAGGTCATATATCAAGTGTCCACATATACATATGGGTCCTCTTCTACTGTTCTGTACCGACTGGTCTACCTATCCTTGTGTCTGAACCTTACTGTATTAATTAGTGAAGGACTATAATTTAAAGTCTTTATATCTGGTTACTACATAGGGCAAATCCGCCTTTTCTTCAAAAGTATTAAGAGTTATTCTGGATCCTTTGAACTTCCACATAAATTTTTTTAAAACCAGCTTGTCAAACTTTAAAACACCTCTCTTAGGATTCTGATGGCAACCACATTCACTCTATGGATTACTACTGGAAGAACTGATAGAACTGAGAGTAACACTGGGTGTTGCAAGGAAACAGCTTAATGTACTCAAATTTTATTTTTCCCAAGCAAATTAGTTGACTAATAAAATTTTGGTGGTTCAATGTGTTATCCACCCTGCTATTATAGCACATAATCTCAGCATTCTGGACAGTTGAGGGGATCACATCCTGCCTTTAAGAAGTACTTTTCTTTGACTTTAGGAAGCAGCCATTTCTTAAAACAAGTACATTTTTCAACCTCTGAAAATAAGTCCATGTTTTAAAACTCACAGCAGATATAAGTAAGATCACTTCTAACGTGAGAAGGGAAGTCACATTACTTACGTGGCCCTGTGTTAACTGAGTGAGCTGAGCCATGGTAAGCTTCACCTGTCCTTGCTGGGGACGAGGGGGCTGTGAGGCTGAAGGCTGCAGACTCGCAGTGGATGTTCCTGAAGATAACCCTTTCTGTGCAGGTGTGGAGGAAACGGTACTAGGGGCAGAGATCGCAGTGGAGACAGGCTGCCCTCTGATGATCTGTGTCACCACCTGCTGAGGAGCACCTATGTAAACAGGAAACATTAGAGTGCTTCTGTGCCCAGAGTGGTCCTCTGAGTTGAGATATATCTTTCGACATTCGCATGGATGCATTTTCTCAATTTTCAAAAAGACTTATGGGATGCCGACAGATGCCTTTAGTCATATACCCATACCCGAAGGACCTAGCCGGTTGTCAGTGAGTCTGTTTTCACTCAGCTCACTGACAGCCTCTCTCCCATTCCTGCTCTCTGCAGAAGAGTTCAAAACAACAACAACAACAACAACAACAAAACAATGCTCTTCCTGTAACTCTAAAGCCAAAATGATAATAGGGAAGATGGAGGAGAATATGTAAAAGATGCCATTAGGCAGTCTTTCCTTAGGAATACAAATTAAAAATAATAACACATAATTAACTAATGTAATTTTTAAACAAAACACATATAATCTGGAATATTCTGGGCCAATTATATTTAGAAATGAGCTTTTCTTATAGCTATCTGCCAAACAGTTTGGGAGAACCAAGAGGGCAAGGACCCCTATATCCTCAATATTAGAGCAATGTGCTTAACTAAAGCTTTCATATTTATTGTTCAATAACTATCTATAGAATGAATGAAGTTTAACTGAAATGGCTCTATCATCTTCTTTAAAAGCTGTTTCTCATTTAACCTGATATAACTGGAAAAAAAAAAAATCAGATGGTAATTATTTGGTAGCTAGTTTTATACTTACAAAGTCTGAATTCATTATTCATTAGTAAATAACATCATATTTCTGAAGTTTTATGTTCGCATCCTGTTTGTCCTTCTGTGTCTACATATATATTTCTGTGTATATTTCTTTTAATGATTGGCGGTTAATATTACTGCATTATGTATAAAATTAAATCTATTTTAAAAGACCCTTAGAACACTCTCCCCTTTTCTTGTTTTAAATAACACCATGGTGAAATCCCCGCTCATAAACTTTTCTGTGCTTCTAATGATTTCCTTGGAATGAACTCCTCCCAAAGATCCTGGGTTCACAGTATGCACACAACACTAAACTGAATTTTAGAAAGGTTATACTCACTCATACTCCCGCCACTGGGTACTCAGTACACTGAACCTTTGCCAGCCCTGTCACTAGAGTAACATACTCCAGCGACCAGAAATAGTATGACAGCATCACAGTGCCTGCCATTCTTCAGTTGGGCTAGGTTCCTTTGGCAGCATGCGCCTGAATTCTGGTGGCTTGTAAATATGCTTTAAAAATTGGCAGGATAAGTTTTCTTTCTTTTCTCTTTCTTCTAAACTTTCCTTGGTTACTGTCATCCATTTATTCATAAAGATGAAAAATAGTATAGTATATGCAGACAAGTGCCTGAATTTACAAACTTCTTGACCCCAACACTATGTTCTTGTACTGAAGTTCAAGGAACAGTTCATGGAAAGTTACTCCATCATCTTGTATTGATACAATGTCGTCAATAATCGCAGACGGATAAAAGGGTTCAGACTGACTGGTTATATGATGTAATTTAGATGATCCCCAATATGTACGTGTTAATTTATTTTTAGATTATCATCGAAATGCAAATTCAAAAATTAAAACACTTTTTATTCCATCTTGGGAATGTACGACTTTGGGAAAGGCTAGCTGACCAGCACACACTCAAGACACACACACACACAGCACACATCCACTCTCCCTCCATCTCTCTGACCACAGCTCCAGAGTCTTCACTGGGCACCCCAGCCCCATTAGCCACCTTGCTTTTCAAACAACACATCAGACACACTCATATATGTTCACATATGGAAGTCTATTATCACTTATCATCTATAAACTCTTTTTCTTCTTTACATAAGTTTTATCTTCCCTTTAAGTTAGCTACCTGACAGCTATTTTTAAACACAAATAGATATTAAATTTCATCAATTGTCATTGTAGTGTTAACTGAAATAACAAACCATACTTTCTTCTCTGGGATAAATTTTGCTTAAGCATTAGGGGATTGCTGTTTCAAAAAAATACCAAGCCATGTTTTATACTAGAATTATGCTAAATCTGTAAAATGAATGGGAAAAAAAAAAATCAATGCCACCCCCTGCCCTTATGCCCTGAAAGTATTTCTTATAAGAAAGAAATTGTTTTCCAACCATTTCAGAGATTTTTACCTATAAACCCATGAGGTCTAGAATTCTTTTTTATAGGTAATAGCATGGCAACTTTCCAAATTTCTTTCCTTGATTATGAGTCATTAAGACTTGAAATTTATGGGACTTCCCTGGGGGTCCAGTGGCTTCCAATGCTTTCACTGCAGGAAGGCGTGGGTTTGATCCCCGGTCAGGAGACTAAGATCCCACATACCATGTGGCATGGCCAAAACAATTTTTAAAAAAGACTAGAAATTTATAAACATAGTATATAACTATGCCTTGTTATTCAAAAAGATTTAGTTCATTCTATTTTTAAGGTACTTTCGCATTCCTGCTTTTAGTAAACTGGCACTTTGTTTCTTTTTGTCAAGATCAGACTTGCAAAAGCAAAGAGTTTAATATTTGCCGTTTTTGCCTTATAATCATTATTACTTATATTTATTTTACTTCCTCCTATTTTCATTTAAGGCTTGTTTTATATATTTTTCTAACTTCTGATTAAGACTTAATATGGGTTTTTGAGTCTGTTTTGTTCACCAACATATTTCAGCTGCCTAGAGTAGGTGCTCAAATATTTGCTGAATGAATGAATTTGACTCTCAGTTCAGCTTTGCAGCCTGGCTTAATTGCTCTTTGATAATCTGTTTGTAAAGACACATTTTCTTTAACATAAAAGTTACTTTTGAAAACATATGTTTATAAATTCCAAGCAAATAAAAGTTATTAGTATAATACCTTAGTATTAATTTCTAGATTCACTACAAAAAATGTAGCCTATACATATTCTACTTTTTGGAATCCATCAAGGTTTTACCCATGGCTCATTTTAAGACCATTTTCATAGGAACAGCTCATAAATATTTGCAACTAATGCGTATTCCTAAAGGTACAAAATTGATATAGTCTAGTTCTGGTCTATTATGCTTCTGCTAATCCTTCCTTGATTCCAAATAGCTTTTGCTTTATACACTTCAATGACATCTTATTTAAAGATACAAGATTACATCTTCACTGCAATCTTTAGCTTTAAGCCAAAACAAATAAAATGACCCTCTGTGTCCTAGTTGTTTTTAATTGTGAATTTGACTTTGTTCGGTATTAATAGGATTACCCCGATGTCTTCTCTCTGCCTCTTGTTTTTTTTTTGTCCTTTACTTCATGTATCCTTAACCGTCTTTTTTTTTTTTTTTAACCTTTTGTGGTAATCTGCTTTTAGGTACATTCTCATAAACACTTTTCCACTCAGTCTTTATTGGCTTCAACTTTTAATAGGGGAGCTTTACATTTACATTAAAAAGGGCAGGGATTGCCTCTGTAATTTTGTCTCATGCTTTCCATTTAAATGCTTCTTAGCCACTTCCTTGATTTTATCTGTCCTTTACCAAACAGACTGATTTCTCTGCTCATTCTCTTTACGCCAGTGATTTCAATGTATATATCCCATTAACTAGAGGTTTGAAGAACATTTTAAACAAGCATACTTGAATCTGCTTTGCTCTTATTGACAATGCCAGAAATGAAGTAAAATCGATGGGGACATCCCATGATAAATCAGAAATTTAGTATGCTTTGAAATCTTACTTCATATTGGTATTTTCTAATATGTGGAGTGCCAAATACAGAATATTATAGATTTCCTACACTGGCTATTTAGATGTAAAATGATAACGCTGGGGTGGATGAATACCTGGCTGTACCATCACAGGTGTTCGAATAATTGCCTTTCCTAGTGTTGACTGCTGGAGTGGAGTTCTAATCACCGTCATACCAGGGCGGATCTGAGGCCCTGTGATGACCTACAAATGACACAAAGGACAAGGAATTAAATGTTTTTAAAAGACTAGAGCATGATGGACTCAGGAACAGAGATCTTTAAACATTCTATATTGATAAACATGTCTGCAGAAATGACAGAGACTCTTGGACATTACATATTAAATTATATGAAGCATCAGAATAAAGACAAACTTTTGAGGGGAGAAAATAGAATTCAAATCAGATCATACGACACTCCTCATCACTGATACCAAGAATAGCCTACAGACTAAAAGAAAAGAACAAGACCCAGGAAAGCTTGCTCTATAACCACCACAGTTGCTCACAGGAAAACAAGGAGTCCTATTTTTCCTGAGCTCCTTAACTGTAACCCAGAGAACACAGGAGCAAGCCTGGAAGCCAAAAGCTCTTTCATACAGAGCATATTACTTTCAGTGTTTAGAACGTTCTCAAGTCTGCAAAACATTAAGCCTTTTTCATAATACTGAGTGAGTGAGTGAGTGAAGTCCCTCAGTCGTGCCCGACTCTCTGCGACCCCGTGGACTGTAGCCCACCAAGCTGCTCTGTCCATGGGATTCTCCAGGCAAGAATACTGGAGTGGGTTTCATAATACTAGTGCCAAAGAAATGATGTATCTAATATGTATGCATATCAGCTGATAGACTAGTTTCAGGGCTGTGGAGTATATTTTTCATTCTACTTTTTAGTTGTACCGAACATTCTCCTGGGTGATCAGTGTTCCCCACTGTTTTCAATTAAGAAATATTTTTGTAAAATCCTGGAAAAGCAATCTTTATGATTCATAAACTGTACTAATGTGCTATTAACAAAATGTTAAAAATGAACAGTTCACTAGAAATATAACTAACAGATTTTTTTTAAAAACTAATTCTTTGTCACAGATAAAGTAAAGGGCAAAGAAAAATTAGGAGCTGGATTAATCCCGGAGGAGGCCATTCTAAAAACTCCAACCAATGTGGTTATTAGCATCAAATAAACCTGCAAAGGACTCTTACTTGGGAAGCGGTTGTGGTTCCTCCAGAACCTGAGGTATTGGGCCTAATGGTGACCGTTGCTGTCCTGGGCTGGAATGAAGTAAAGGTTTGCTGACTTGCACCTGTACTTGATGGAATGATACCCAGGACTTTCTGCTGTACTTGAACAACGCCTTAAAAAAAAAGACGAAGAAGTCATTAATAACTGCTTCTTTAGTAACATCTCAGGTACTGCTTGGTTTCAGAGGAGAAACTAGGTGTGGCGGGGGGTTTTAGTGGGCTACATAAAATGTGAGATCCGAAGACTGAAATCAGTGAAAAGGAAATGAAAAATAATGGCAACGGTATGATCTGGCAAATGTGAATTGAAACTCTCCACATCTCCCTTACCTCCTTGTGTTGCTGGCACATTCACAGCGACAATCTTGCTGTTTGCAGGAAGTGGAAGTTTGGTAATTACGTTTCCTGCCACAGTGACTGGACTGCCTGTAATTTGGAGCGTCTGACCTGTGCTGGCAATGGCTGTAGCAGATGTGGCAGCTGTGCTGGTGGCTAACGGGGTATAAGACACTCGGTAAGCTTCAGACTTAAAATAACCAGCAACGCAGTGACTTCTAGGGAGGCACCAATGCATGAAGTGTGGCTCACTTTTGTATTTTTAAGCAAAGCATTCCACTCCACTCAAAGTACGTGAGCCATGTAAATGTGGAAAGTGAAATAATGTAAGAGAGGAGTTTCGCTAATGTAATATTAGGAACATTATCTGTAACAAACCTACTGGTACAGTTGGTTTGCTCAACCAGCTGCAGAAGAAAAAGAATTTTCTAAAGAAAAGTTTCATTTCAGTAGGTAAAGGACTGAAATTTCTTTTTCTTGAATGAAAGCAAGCTTTTATTTAATCACAGGTGTGTACCTGAATTTGACTGGCCTTGCTTAACCCAGGTGGCAAAGGTTTGATGAAAGTTCTTGTTCTGCTGGAATGTTACAGTAGCGGGAGATCCAACTTTAGTAGTTAGTACCATTTTAGTTCCAGTTGTAACTGAGCCACTTATGGGGGCCACCATGACTTTCTGTGCTGGAGAGATGGTACTAGTTGTACTGTTGGTTGGGGAAGTAGTAGAAGCTGCAATCACTGTAGGCTTCTGTTGTTCCAATCGTTTCTAGAAAAGTCAGGGAGAAAAATGAACAAACATCATTTCAAATAAAAATGCCACTCTGTAAGAAGTCCAGTCACAATTCCTTCTAGTCTAAGAAACTGCACCAAACTTCTAAAAATATTTTACTTCTAAAAATGTGCTCATATAAACTCACACCTGAATTTAATTTCTTGAGGAAGGCAATACTTTTATGACTCTAAATTACATATACTTTATTAAAAGTAGCTTTTCACAACAAAAAATTGAAATGATCATGTTTTTCCAGTCCGTGCAAAGGTCCAAGCTTTCAGACTAAAAACACAAAAGACATGGGTAATCTTACTAGACACAAGGATATTGTGCGACTCAGTGGTGGAGTTTAGGACAGACAGCAAATGACGGGCCTGTAAAAGGATTTAGTTTAATCACGATGCTCATTTATCCAATAATAAAGAATGAGTCAACACTTTTGGGGGGGGGGGGGGAGCTTTTCCATGTGAGATGCAGAAACTTAATTCCCTGACCAAGGATCAAACCCAAGTCCCTGCACTGGAAGAGTGGAGTCTTAAACACCGAACCATTTAGGGAAGTCCCCAAGAGCAGGTCAGTATGTAAATATCACTATTCAGGTTGGCAAACCTGCAATCAAGCAAGCTGAAAATTATAAGCGATTTTTCTAGACTTTTATTTTTCAGTTCAAGTATTTTTACATAAAAATCCTTAAGGGTATTTTATACAGAAGGGTATAATCTGATCTTTCAGACTATGGGGTTACCAAAGACAATGTTTCTTTTCCCATAGATTGCTGCCTCTTCCTGCCAGCTTACTGACATGACAGCTTACGTTTACACATGTAAAACCTACAGATGCCACTGACTACAAACCTTTATTATCCTTTACCTTCATTATCCTATTTAATGCTTAGATCTCTAAATTATGATTTACAGATGAGGAAACTGAGACTCAGCTTGTAAAACTAGTCTAAGGTCACAGAGCTAGTACATGGTGGAGCTGAGTTGGGTATGAAGACCAAATTTCAATGCTGAAGTATTTCCTGCCATCAAAAACAGCTCAGCAAAGACAGCACACCCCATCTTTTTTACTGTTACTTTTGTACATGTCCTATATGCCTGAAAATAAACTGAGGTATTTTATAAAATTTCTCATTTCTCAGAAGAAAAGGAGTTTAGTTTTGGATTCCTAGAAGTCTCATCTGACTAAATTAGTTTGTTTTTAAAAAAAGGAGACCAAACACCCCCCACCCTAAACACATAGCTATTTTCTGGGTCTATGCCTTTAAATACCAGGAATGTAGAGTATGGGAAATATAGCTGATATTTTGTAATAACTGTGAATGAAGTATAACCTTTTAAAATTGTATAAAAAATTACAAGGGTAAAAGAAATCATAGATTTGATATGTCCACAGAATCTGCTGGGTTTGTACACATATTCAAAAAGGCAAGTTTGTCATTAAATTCTAGCTGTCATTATTGCCTAATTTCTGAACGAAAAAAAAAAGTTAAGATCATCTTCACTGATAAATTTGAAAAGCATATTAAAATGAAGACTGGCCTGTTTCAAGAAAGATTCTGAATAAAGATTTTGAAATAATGTATAAATTAATTATATCCTGCTCTGTTCAATTAAGCTATATCCAGGATGTATTTCCATCACCTCAGAAACTGACACACGTGGGGAAAACAGAGACAACAATGTTCCTGGGGGACTTAAAGGGGCAATAAATCAAGTTCAGGTTCTGACTTTCAATCGCCAGAGAAAAGTTTGTTGTCAAATTATAGAAATTGACTCCTTGCCCACCCCCACCCCCCACCAAAGCAAAATCTTAGGTTACATCGTAGAGATGACAAAACACTTCCATAAGTGGACAGACAGACATGACAAAATCCAAGTGTTGTTATCTCAAACTTTGATCTAAGATGACCCATAGTAAACCACTGTAAAAGATATATAAGAACTTGAAAATGTTTTATAAAATATGAGGGACAAGTAAAATGTAAGGAAATGAAGAATCTGATTTAGTATGTAATTTTTACTTTAGCTTTGTGTCACTAAGTTAATGGTATCTATTTTATCTATATCCTGAAAATTTATATATTCAAGTTTGGCTAAAAGCTTTTATAGTATCTTCTTAACAATAATTAACAATCATCTTAACAGTAATTATCTTTTATGCGGGTCCCTAAGTTGTCAGGCACAATTTGCTTTTTCATAGGCTACAGAGATTTTATAGATCAGAATTTTACAGGAAAAAATTATCCTTAGAAGCTACTCATCAGGACTTTCCTAATGGTCCAGTGGTTAAGGCTCCGTGCTTCCACATGGAACTCTGTTCAATGTTATGTGGCAGCTTGGATGGGAGAGGGATTTGGGGGAGAATGGATACATGTATATGTACAGCTGAGTCCCTTTGCTGTTCACCTGAAACTACCACAAAATTGTTTGTCAATCAGGCATACCCCAATACAAAATAAAAAGTTAAAAAAAAAGACTCTGCTTCCACTGAAAGAGGTGAGGGTTCAACCCCTGGCTGGAAAACCAAGATCCTACCTGTCACATGACACGACACAGCCAGGAAAAAAAAAAAGAAAAGAAACTACTCATTGAAATATAACAAAGAAGAGCTTAGACTTCAAACAGTGTTCTTCAAATATGTACACTTTTTGCAAAACCACAGCTTGGTATATCCACAGAATTACTTTCAAGTACTGAAATTAAGATACATACATGAGATACACATAAAAACAAAACCACGTAAACATATAATTACTGTGCTTTTAGCGTGCATGAATTTGGCTAAAACTGTCAATTCGTTGCCAGGTGGGACAGTACCAACTCCCCCACCTGCTGGGCAGCCAATCGCTGCTGTTTGAGGTGAGCCTCCATTTGGGCCTTGAAGTCCTCTGCCTTCTTCTGTTCACTAACCTTAGCCTGTTGCTCAACTGCTTGTGCCTTTTCTTTCTCCACTCTGCAGGGAAAGAAAGGAGGAATTTGTCAGAAACTACAGGCATACCTCAGAGATATTGTGGGTTTGGTTCCAGACCACTGCAATTACGCAAATATAGCAGTAAAGTGAGTGACATGAATTTTATTCCCCAGAGCATATAAGTGATATTTACACTATTACTGTAGCCTATTAAGTATGCAAAAGCATGTCTAAAAAAATGTACATACCTTCATTTAAAAAATACTTTTTTGTTAAAAAATGCTAATAATCACCTGAGCCTTCGGTGAGTACAGTGGTAACATCCAAGATCACCTATGGGGAGTGGGGACGGGGGTGGGGGTGAGGTTCAGGAGAGGGGAAATGTATGTATATACTTATAGCTGATTCGTGCTGTGGCAGGGCAGAAACCAACACAACGCTGTAAAGCAATTATCCTTCAATTGAAAAATAAGATCACTGATCACAGATTATTATAAGAAATATAATAAAAAATTTCGAAATACTGTTAAGAATTACCAAAATGTGACCCAGAGACACAAAGTAAGCAAATGGTGTCAGGGAAATGGTGCCAACAGACTTGCTCAAGGTAGGGTGGCTACAAACCTTCAGTATGTAAAAACAAAAAACAAACAAACAAAAGCAGTTATCTGCAAAGTGCAAGAAAATGAGCAAGCCTGTATCCTATCAGGCATCTGGAATCTAATATTAGGTGAAACCTGGCTACATGTCATAAAAGTATAAAATTATCTCAATTTAAAAATAAAACATTAAATCAAGGTAATTCACAACTGACAAGTGGATGATAACTCATAAAAATTAGGAAGAGGCTCTTAATAAACACACAGCTAGAAAATCAAAATGTGGATCAAAATTAGGACATAATTCTTGAATTCGGAAGTGATAGAAATCTTCAATATCTGATCACATGTAAGCCATTTCCTTACCTTTCGGCAAATGCCCTGATCTCCCATAATTCCAGCTCTTCCTCTGCCACCCAGGTTTCGATAATAACAGGGCCAGTTTGCTTGGGCGTTTCTGGTCTCTTTGGCCGCAACGCACTTGATCGAAGGCCTTTCCTCTGAGGTGTAGGTGTTTCTTTGGAAAAGAAACCAGAGTATTCTAAGCAATATAGCTTCTAAAATTATAGTACTTCTGGCATCTTCTCTTATATGAAAAGCAGGGATTGGCAAAGTTTTCTTAAAGGGCCAGATGGTAAATACTTTATAGACTATTTTTTAGACTTTTAGACTGCATACTGACTATGCAGGCCAGATGGTCTCTGTTACAACTTCTCAACACTGCCTTTGTATCATAAAAAGAGCCAAAAACAACATACATGTAAGTGAGTAAGTGTGGCTGTGTTCCAATCAAACTTTACTAATAAAAGCAGATGGTGGGTCAAAGCTTTGGGCTGTCGTTTGCTGGCCCGATATAAAAGTCCTATGAGCCTTTACCCAGCCTGTTCCCTCTGCCTGGACACTATTCCTAGCTCCCTTCACCCTCCTTTGACTGCTGCTTAATCATCCTTCAGACCACAGCATGGATACCGACTTCCTTCAAGAAGCACGGCATTTTCCTCCCAGGTGGGCTGCGGAGGTCTCTGACGTGTGCGACCCTAGCAATCTGTATTTCCCTATCACGGCACCGAGAAGAGGGACTGCAGAGTTGCTAATGGAAAGGGGGGATTGGAAACTATTAAGAACAGATATAATTTCCAATGATAAGGATTTTAAAAATAAAAACTAAGGACAGACAAGCATTGAACCGTCCCATATGTTCAGGAAAAAGAGAAGCAGCAGAACCACAGGCAAGCAACAGAAGGCAACTGAAACAGCAGCAGGAGCCGGGCTGTGTGAAGCGATGCAAGAAGAGCGGTTTCAGGAGACTGGCAGTGGCTGCACGGGCGGCCGAGGTCGAGGCTGGTCAGGAGCACATTCTTTCGTCCGTGCGCCTCTGCCTATCGGTGTTCCAGGACAGCCCTGTTTTAACTCTACGAGTATCTCATCATCTTTTAGGACAGGTACCCTCCTCGTTGGTACTCTTTTCAAAAAAGGCATTCCTATTTATTCCCCAAGATGAGCTTTTGACTTAATTCAATCAAGCTTCAAAAAATTAAATTTATACATTTGGGGACAATTAACTTCTATAAAATAGTAAGTTTCTATCTACAGATAGCACTTTCGTTTTACACATTTCTTAACAGATTTTTCCCTAAGCACTTTTACTATACATATAAAATAAAATTATTGACTTTTGTCTAATTATAGATCTTTAATCTGGACACCTTACTGCACTCTTTTTAGTATTAATAGTTTTGATTTTCAAGTATAGTACTATCATACCTTTTGCTTCCTTGAGAATAGGGCTGGATGCCATTCTTCTATATATTTGCCACCTAGTACCTATCACGTAGCTGTCCGTGTTCCTTGAGTAACTCTTTACACCTGTTAGGTTATTTCTATATTGAGCACTTACGTATGACCCAAGAGCTTGAACCCTTGAGTCAATACATCTTCACTGACCACTTACGTGTCAGATTCTGCAGCAGGCTCCAGGACTACAACCAGACAGACTCGAAGGCTTGAGTCTTGGAGCTGATGGTCTGGGGTCAACCACTGCCCCACATCTTAATTATAAGAGGTATTTGTACCTGTGGACATCACAGTGCCCAGCGGAAATCTTGCTATGTTTATTACTTCAATATCATTTTAAAAATCAAACTGTCTGCGATGAAAAAGTACTGCTTTCAAAAGTTGAATGAAGAGTTAAAGCAACACTACAGGGCAGAAACAGAGACTCCGACATAGAGAACAGAATTATGGACACAGCTGGGGAAGGAGAGGGTGCGATGAATTGAGAGTTGCACTGAAATATTTACACTATCATGTATAAAACAGACAGCTAATGGCAAGCTGCTGTGTAGCACAGGGAGCTCAGCCTGATGCTTTGTGACAACCTAGCGGGGTGGGATGGAGTGGGAGGGAGCGTCAAGAGGGAGGGAATGTGTGTATACCTATGTCTGATTCATGCTGACATACAGCAGAAACCAACACAACATTGTACAGCAATCGTCCTCCAACTAAAAATAAATTTTTGTTAAAAAGGCATTTTAAGGTGCCTCCCACGAGTACCTATGGACGATGAACTATTAAAAAGTTAAAGAAATAATTATAATCAAATTTCAGTTCATAAAAGATATGGATAACAGGTGAATAATAATAGAATTCTTTCTACTCCTTACCTTTTGGTGCTTCTGGAACTCCAATGGGGCAAATGATTTTCCTGATACAATATTCAGATCGAATGCCATAAGGACCAACGTCTCGCCTCTTAATTATTTCTGTCGTTGTGATTTCAGTTTCTGATGTTTCTATGGCAATTTGATTCACACAGTATTAATAACCACCCAAAATATTCAAAGAATAAAAAAATACAACATCTGGTGCTTTAAAAAAGACACACATGGACTAAACCTCTGGAAACCTTTGCTTAATGAAGAGCTGCAGCACCATCACCAGACTGCAACAATACTGAGTGTCCTCCTCACTGAAAATTTCTAAGCTGAGCAAATTGCTGTTTGGGGACAGCTTAGTTCCTGGTGGCAAAATTCAGTCAAAATAATAAAAACCCTAGGAAAGCAGCAGCAAGCACAGGGTTCCAGGTGTCCCAGTATATGGTAAGAAATAGCTTCTAAAACTTCACACTGGTTCACACATTGGTGATTCATCTTATAATCCAAAGCCTTCCCCCACCCCCAAGATATTATCGCATATGCTGCCAAACTTTAGCAAAGCTGTGTTTTTAAAACGGGCTTCCCAGGTGGCTCAGTGGTAAAGTGCTGGCCAGCGAAGGAGATGCAGGCTTGATCCCTGGGTTGGGAATATACCCTGGAGAAGGAAATGGCAACCAACTCCAGTATTCTTGCCTGGGAAATGCCATGGAGAGGGGAGCCTTGTGGGCTACCGTCCATGGGGTCACAGAGAGTTGGACATGATTGAGCAAACTGAGCACATTTTTAAAATACTAGCACTATCTTTTAATAAATAACAGATATGCTTACAATGAACTATCAAGAGATTTTCTCTTTTAAACTTAAATTAGAAAATAAAAAAACCTCTTACCTGTCCGTGTGGTCCCTCCTCCTGGAGGAGCCTTAGCTGCCATGTCATCCCATCTCAGACTTGCCCACAGTAACCGCAACATAAGACTCACTCCAGCTAAGGACTTCACAGTCTGAAGTCTATACCTGAAAGAAAAACCCAGAAAAACCATGTATGTATATAAACACACATACACACTCTGTATTAAACGGAAGGACTGCTTTTTGTCCTCAATGTGACTTCAATATTTATAATATGGCTTTGTAAGTGCTTTGGTTATTATGTGTCCCTTAAGAAAAGAACTTTTCTATTCCCAGGCATAACATGCATCTAACAATTTAAAAAGGGGCTGCAGTCACTTCAAATGCCATATAAATTTGTAAAACAAGAACATTTCATTATAAGATTGATATGGCAATAATTTATACAGATTTTATAAATTTAGCCCAGTTCTAAAATATGTGTTAGAAAAATTATGAGAGAAAATAAATATGAGTAAATAAATAATGTCACAGTGTGATAAGTGATCTGAAGGATAAAATCGTAACGGACTGATTTTTGCTGAAACAAATCTGAAAATGTTCAATTTTCTCAAAAAGCAAAACAAAAACAAAAAGACCTCATAAATCTAACAAGAGCTTTCCAGATGGACTGAAATTTTGTATTCAAATGGTGGTTCTACAAAACATGGAACAACTGGATGGTAAATACTGCTAAAACTAATATCACTTTAGCAACATTAGTATAGTTTTGGAATTCCTTGATACAATGAATAATAAAAAAGAAGTTACTGTATTAATTACTAGTCAGGAGACAAGGGAATCTCTGTGTTCAGGTTTCTCCTAAGCACTGTATACAAAGTTATTGAACATTTTAGATATTATTTTAAAAATAATATTAAAAACGCATTCCAGAGTGAATTTACAACTGTATTGAGTATCATGTCTTAAAAATAGAATATTTTAAAGCAGCTCTAGGCTGTCAATTCTCTATTAGCAGTTTTGTATAATTAAGTATTTAACTGACATTTCCACATACTGAAATGAATACACTGACTGTAGAGAAGAACTATGAAACGAAATTAATTTCCTCCTCTAATGGAGATACAGGTAAATCTTAAAACAATTTGTATTTGAAAAACGATGCTTTCCATTCTTAACATTGTTAGAAAAATGAACAATGTGAGAAAAGAAAGCTCTAGCCAAAAAGTTGCTGCCACTTCTTAACTTCCCCTCTCCACCTATAATACTATTATTTTCTTCCCTGCACTATCAGCGTGTGAACCCTCTGACTTGTACAGACAGTTCTTAAATTAGAGGGCAAATGTTAAGTAGCGCAGGGTAGGCGAGGGCGAGTGTGTCACTTTCAGACCACACCCCCTGTAGAGATGCCTAGGGAACTTTGGACTCATGGGAGCAATCAAATATTTATTTGGAGGTTTTTCTCCTCTCTCTTCTTCCTCTGCTCACTCTCAACAAATAACTTGAAAGTATCTCTGGTTTTACAATGGAAACACCACCAGGTGGGGAACACACCCATGCATTAGAGCCTGTTCATTCATTTATTCATACAAAAAACACTTGAGTGCCATCTATGTGTTCAACTAAGTAAAAGGAGCTGGGAACACAGATGAATTCTAATCTCTTCCTACATTACACAGGAGCTGTTAACAGAGGAAAGCACAAGGAAGCGGTTATCGGATTTGGCTCAGGGATGGGGATGAGAGCTTTGCTGGAGTCTCAAAGACAAGGGTGTGGGGGCAGCTGACCAAAGGCAAGGGGGCACACATGTGCTTAGGAGGAAGGTGTATGAGGGCTCACACTTCTTCCTAGAAACCACATCTGGTGTGCTAGGACTGGAGGGAAGGGGTGTGGAGGTGTAGCAAGAGATGGAGCTGGCATGAGAGAGGAAGGCGGAAGCCAGAATGCGCTACACCAAACAGAAGAATTAAAGGACATCAGAGACCATCTATAAGGAGATTTCTAACATGTACATAGTTCTGCACAGGTTGTAAAGGGGCATACAGGTGACACTCTCCCCCTCCCAGCCCTGCGGTAGTTAACACGTCCTCTTAATTTTTAAGTTTTTTGGCCACACTGCACAGCACGCGGGATCTTAGTTCCCTGACCAGGGATGGAACCCAAGTACCCTGCAGTGCAAATGGGGAGTCTTAACCACTGAACCACCAGGAAGTCCCAACACACCTGCCTGCTCAGCTTAGTCAGAATAATCACAGGATAGATCTGTGTTTTAGAAGGATCCTTCTAATAGCTCTATGGGTTCTAAGTGATCACGATACACAGAATCAGGGCCTGGGGAAAAGAGAGTATGGGAATGGACAGTGTAGAGGGGAAAAAAAAAAAAGGCCCTATTGAGTCCATGAGACAAATTTCATTTTTTCAGTATTGCTCAGCCTTAACATTAAATTTAATAAAGATCAAACATGTGTGCCTTTGGCATTCTTAGCTCCTACTCTAAGCATCAGACATATTTTTATTCAAGTGTGAGTAGAAAAATGCATTTCACATGCATGGTTTTTATAGCAATATATATATATTTTTAATGCAATCTGAAGTTAAAAATAATTACATTTTTACCCATGCCTCCGTTAGGTAGAAGGGATTATGGTTCTCTCAACCTCAGCAAATTAAGACATTAGTGTATACCTGAAGGCAATACCTGTTTCAAATGTATATGAAGGTATTTCCATCTCATTTGAGAAATGAACTAAACAGATACAAACTGTGCCCCCAGTGCATATTAAAACATAACAGTACAAGGCTTCTGACACCCAGCTGTGCAGAGAAGGGCCCTAGGCAACATGGGAACAGAACTGGTTCAGAGGACAGTGTTTCCCAGTCAAGCCTACCTTCCATTTCAGAACAGAAAAGAGCAGAAAGGCTGGCCTCCACAAGTGCCAGGTCACTTTAATTAAAGTATTTGTACATAGTAACTTTTCCAGTGGGAAAGAAGTTACCTGCAGGACAGTCAAGGATACATTTGGGGACCGCTCTCAATGAAGAAAGCAGAAAAGTGCAGAGTAATCCTACAAATCCATGAACTGTAATGAAGAGTTCCTTGATTCCCTGCAGGATTCTGCAAATCCTTCATTGCAGGCCCTGCAGAGAAATTGTACTTTTCAGCTGTCTCTATTGAATGTGTAATGGAGTGATGATATTTAATTCAAATCAAAAGATGAGTTATTAAAAAACTTGGTAAAACCAACTATGACTGGTCATATTAATTCCTTCATAGAGAGTATTCATTACAGTCTTTTTTTTTTAATGCTAACTGTAATATAAAGAAAACCGAAAAAGTATGATTTCAACTTAAAGAAACCATATTAAAGACACAAAGACATGAAGCCTAAAGTGAAATGGAGTCTGCTCAGGAACTTGCTGACGTCATGAACTTCAGGATCTCAGGCGAAAACTAACTGCAAATAAGACCGTTCCTGGTTTCTGCGCCTGTCCCAGGGAACTCCTTGTTTTTGATGTTCATGTTCCATCCTTTCCAGATGTAAAAGTGAAGAGATAAAAAGACAAGGCCATGGAAAAGGTCAAAGCAAGGGGCAAATATGTGAAATGTGATACAGCAGATAAAGGACTGGACTGAGATTCAGGAAAACCAGGCACTGCTCCTAACTCCCTCTGTGGCCAGAGGCAAGTTACTACGAGTTGAAAAAAGATAACGAATTTCTAAGATCCTTCCCCAATTTAAAACTACATGATTTTACAACTGCCAGCTCTTTGTACTTATGACTCATCCCCAAAGCTTAATGCCCAGAAAATTTTAAATTAAGACTATTTCTGGGTTTAAAGAAACTCTCTAAGGAATCTCAGATTACCTTTCCTCACAGAAATAACAGAGAACTCCAAAACAAATGTTTACATTGCAAATAAGTTACATTCAGGAAGATTTCTACATTATGATGAACCTTGTGTGAGTCATAGGCATATCTCCTATGTCTTCTGTTTTTATGAATTATCTAATAGAAATATTCAATAAAATACAAACATTCCAGAAAGTTGATGAGTATCTAATTCTGTGATTATTTCATTCCCAAAGCAAACACATGGCAATATCTGGAAGGTTAGACCACAAAAACAACTATGTTTGACACACTTCTTATGTCTTACGAAAAGTGAAGTTGAGTTTCATTTTAAAAGATTCCCTTACATTTTCAGTCTTTAAACATTTTTTTTTTCCCTAAGCAAGCTTTAGTACCTACCAGCTGGCCGAGTTAAAAACTCTGTATCTCATTTCCATTACTAACATGCCCATTAAATATATACTTCCCTGTCTTGTTTCTATTATCTCATAAATGAGATATTCTTATTAGACAGTTTTTCAAAAACTTTCTCCCTTCCCCAAAGGCATTTAAAAGTACATACCTCCAAGTGATACCAAAGGTTGGTCTAGGAGAAGGATATGGCCATATATCCAAGGCAGGTTTTGCATTGTAATTAAAATAAGGGACTTCTCGGATTCCTCCTTTTCTGGCCAATTTTTTTAGGTCATCATTGGGCAAAACAAATATGCTCTTCTTGCTGCTCTTGGTGATAAACTTTCTGTACGACGGCAGAGCTGTACCTGACCGGGTCTTTTTGGGTCTTGAGAACTTCATGAGTTTCACTTTGTCTCTTGTGGAGTACTCTTTGCTCACGGTCATAGATGTTACCAGAGTGCCTCCTGCGGTGGTCAGCGAGTCTGTCACTGTTGTGGTCACCACAGTCCTGCTCTGCTCCTTCACAGAGATGACGTCCACGTCACTGCCCGCAGAGGGCGTGGAAAGCTTGGTTACTGTTGTAGTGGTGGTTGTGACGGTGGACTTGGCACAATTTTCCGTGGAAGAGACCACGGTCTGCTTATCGCCCTTTGCTACCTTAATCACCGTTTTTGATTCTGTGGCCACTGTGGATGTCATGGTGGTGACTTCTGTGATGACCGTTTTCCTTTTAGGTTCTCCATTGACGCTTTCATCTTTGTTGGTGGGCAGGCCATTTTCATCAATAAAATCATTACTGAGGTTAGATTCCTCTCCAGAAGTAACAGGGGACGAAGTAACTTTCTTAACTTTGGAGGTGTCAATTTCCATATCTTCTACCTGATTGGATGAACTGCCTTCTGGACAAGACGGCAGAGGCATGGTGACCTGGGCACTCTCAGACTCCTTGGTTGATGGCAGTGTCTCCAGGCTATCATGGTAGTCACCTTCAGCATCCGAAGACCTCAGTAAACGTGATTTGGTTTCCAAGTTGTTTTTTTCATTAAAATCTTCCATAATGACATCACCATTCATGAATGGCTTTACAGTAGACTCTTTAACAGTCAAAGGCTTGATATCATTTTCAGGAATAATTTTATTTATATTATTAACCTTTGGTTCAATGTCACCACTTCCTATTTTACTCTCAGAGATGTCTCTCAAGCATTCACCTTTCAAATATACTTTAGCTTTATTATCTTTTCCATTTATTTGAAAGGTACTTGCTTTCTGTCCTTTCTTTTCAGACTCTCGGTTTTCATTATTCTTTTTATCAGTGACACTTTTCAGACTGTTGTGATCAATACATTTATTAAGTGGTCTCTCCTCTAATTTCTGATCTTGACTTGGCTTTCTACCATTTGCGTCATTTACCTTACCCTGCAGCCTGTCATCACAGCTTCCAGCAGTCTTATCTGAAACAAATTCACGTTTCAGTGGTTCAAAGCCTTCACGACCTTGTTCTTGAGTTATTAACTGTTCAGAAATACTTTCATTGCTATTTTGAACAATCATATCTTCTTCACTGCTGTCCTGAACAGACATAGTATCAGAACTATTTTCCAAAGTGCTATTATATTCAGAGTCACATCCCAGTTTTCCTTCAAAGTCTATTGCTTTTGACAGAGACGGGATATCTCTATCATCAGTACTTTTAGGTACTGATGGAAGCAAAGGGCTCTGGGAGGGACACACAGTGGTGTCATTATCTTCCTGTATGAATGGTTTTCTGTTCTTATAGATCAAAGTGCCAATTTCATCTGCGCTGGCTAGTTTAGAGTCATCAATGAGAAAATCAGTTCCTTTTGTTTTAATCTTATTGGGCTCCTGGCCTTCACTGGCAGGGTCAGAGAGACCCTCATCCATGTCATTTCGAACAGAATTTTGTTTTTGACAGTGTGTCTCTGCGCTCTGAATGGAGACGTCCTCTAACATTTGATCTTTTGAATAAAGTTTGTTTGCTGTATGATCAGGGTCACTGATTCCAAGAATTGAGGAATCACTCTGTGAACATCCCTGAATTGAGTCCTCGGATTTATTGTTACTTGTGTTAGAGCTCTGTTCTTGTGTAAGCAAGTCACTCTGACATCCTTCTTTTACTTTCGTTATGACTGGTGACTCAGACAGACTTTTCACAGAACTTGTAGGGGTCTTTCCCGAACCTTTAATCCCACCCTCCAACTTCATTTTTTCGTGGCGTTGTTTTTCTTCCAGTGTAAACTGTTTAATTCTCCTTTCCAGAAGTCCATCTAGTTTGGATGATTTGGTTTTCTTTTTATAACTAGTCCTTAGATGAAAACCCTCACTGACATTGACCACATCTACTTGAGAGGTTTCCTGACAGTTTACATGGGACTCTGTTTTCATATCATCATCTATTTCCATCGGTTCTTCTTTAAAGGATTTATCATTGTCAGAATCTAAAACTTCTTTTACATCTGTGAAATAAAGATATTGATATAAGTGTAGTTTTTAGTCTGAAATGTGGAATTCATGATATTTTTATTTTTAAAAAAATACCATTTTTCTTACTTTTATTTAAATCTTAACTATAAATACCTATATATTTAAAAGTTCCTGATATGATTAAAATAGGTCAATGGGCAGGGCTAAACTTATTTATTTTAGGCTTATAAAACATCTTAAGGCTTATGCATTATCTAACTCATCTAGTTTTTAAAAAACAACTGTTCACAAAAGACAAGGTAAGTTCCTCAAAAGGCTGAACACAGAGTTATCTTTGATTCAGCAATTTCACCCCTATATATTTACCCAAGATAAATGAAAACATATGTCCACAGAAGAACTTCTATACAAATGTTCTTATTACCATTATTCTTAACAGCGAAAAAGAAACAACCCAGATGTTCATCAACCGACGAATGGATAAACAAAACATGATGTATTCATACAATAGAATATTACTTGTAAATAAAAAGGAACGAACTACTGATATTAATATGTGCCACAACATGGAGGAACTATGAAAATAAGCCAAGGGAAAGAAGCCAGACACAAAGGACCACATACCACCTGATTCCATTTATATGGAATGTCCAAAACAGGCAAATCCATAAAGACAGAAAGTAGATTTGGATTTAGGGGAAGACAGAGGACCAACTGCTACTGGATATGAGGTTTTTGTTTGGGGTGATGAGAATGCTCTAAAATTGAGCGTGGTAACTACTGAACAATTCTGTGAACTATACACTCTAAGTGGATGAATTATATGGCATATGAATCATGTTTCAATAATGCTGTTATCTAAAAGAGACAAAGCAGTACCTTTCCTGCTGTGCCAACTAGATCCAGTCCTTTCTTATCACCCCCAGGTGCCCTCCACACTTGACTCTCCTTACCTTGATCCTTCTTCTCAGTAACCTTTGAAATGTCCATTTCACTTTGGTCTGCTTCTTTTGTAGCATCAGAGTCTTTTACCTCGCTTTTCTCAGAATCAGGCTCTGTTTTTATCTTTTTTGGGCTTCGCGGACTTTTCCTTCTATCCGATTCATCCATATTTTCATCCATGTTATTTTTAACTAAAAAGAACGAAGTACACAGTAATTACAAGTATGTCAAATATTAGCAATTTACTTTAATACACCTAGTTTAGTGGAAATTATGAAGTATATTCCAGCAATTTATACCTTATTTTTAATTCACAAAATAAAAATTGAATATACTACATACTTTCTTATATGCTCAGGGGACTTAAACCATAGAAGTAAAGACTACGCTTTAGACACACTTCAGGAATCTTCACATAGGAGACTATTTCACCCTCTTCACTGACCCCAGAAAGTCTACATGAGTGGTTTCTAACATAGTTTGTATTCAGTTCAGTTCAGTTGCTCAATCGTATCCAACTCTTTGCGACCCCATAAATCACAGCACGCTAGGCCTCCCTGTTCATCACCATCTCCTGGAGTTCACTCAGACTCACGTCCATCAAGTCAGTGATGCCATCCAGCCACCTCATCCTCTGTCATCCCCTTCTCCTCCTGCCCCCAATCCCTCCCAGCATCAGAGTCTTTTCCAATGAGTCAACTCTTCGCATGAGGTGGCCAAAGTACTGGAGTTTCAGCTTTAGCATCATTCCTTCCAAAGAAATCCCAGGGCTGATCTCCTTCAGAATGGACTGGTTGGCTCTCCTTGCAGTCCAAGGGACTCTCAAGAGTCTTCTCCAACACCACAGTTCAAAAGCATCAATTCTTCGGCACTCAGCCTTCTTCACAGTCCAACTCTCACATCCATACATGACCACAGGAAAAACCATAGCCTTGACTAGACGGGCCTTGGTCGGCAAAGTAATGTCTCTGCTTTTGAATATGCTATCTAGGTTGGTCATAACTTTTCTTCCAAGGAGTAAGCATCTTTTAATTTCATGGCTGCAATCACCATCTGCAGTGATTTTGGAGCCCCAAAAAATAGTCTGACACTGTTTCCACTGTTTCCTCATCTATTTCCCATGAATTGATGGGACCAGATGCCATGATCTTCGTTTTCTGAATGCTGAGCTTTAAGCCAACTTTTTCACTCTCCTCTTTCACTTTCATCAAGAGGCTTTTTAGTTCCTTTTCACTGTATATCTGAGGTTATTGATATTTCTCCCGGCAATCTTGATTCCAGCTTGTGTTTCTTCCAGTCCAGCGTTTCTCACAATGTACTCTGCATAGAAGTTAAATAAGCAGGGTGACAATATACAGCCTTGACACACTCCTTTTCCTATTTGGAACCAGTCTGTTGTTCCATGTCCAGTTCTAACTGTTGCTTCCTGGCTTGCATACAGATTTCTCAAGAGGCAGGTCAAGTGGTCTGGTATTCCTACAGAACCATATTAGAACTGGATAAAGCTATGATTCCCTATCTAGGAAAAAAGTACATACAGAAGCTTTTGTTAATAAATTTTAATGGATTCTTAGATGGAATTGAAGTTCTATGGACTCTCAGGTTAAGAATATTTAAGTCTGTGTCACTGAAAAGAGAAAAAAACCAAATGCAAAGTGTGGCCTTGTTTGGATCTGATTTACCACTAGTTTTTTCCCCCGCTAGCAACTGACTAGGGAGGAAAAGACTCAAAAGATGCTCCAAGACCAACATGGTACCTGCTGGATAAAGGCCCAGCATTAAGACAACAGAAAATCCCATGCTAAGGAAAATGGATACAAAATAAATTTGCAAAAGCCTAAATGTTTTGTATATGGATAATCTGGATTTTATTACATAGGACAAAGCAGGTCAGACACAATTAAAAGCTCTCCATAATTCTAAGTGCTACCCAGTAACTAGAGCAACGAATGATAATAAAAAATTAATCTTTTGGAATTTATTATAACGGACATTTAGCTTGAATATAATCAGATAAGTAAGTGAATACTTAATATTTCTATTTAGCAAATAGTTATTGAGCATCTACTAAAGGTAATTCAACGACAACTTTAATAGTTTCAAAAATCTACCAGTCTAGGTTTCACAAGAACTATTCACAAGTAAGCCCAATCAGTTAGCTATTTGGCCTACAACACAGGTTTCACAACAAAGACCATAGCACACCATAAACCAGCAAATTATACCGTAGAGCGAACAGAACTGCTCTTGAAAATCACTTAGATAACAAAGGAGACTTGACAAGGTAGAGTGCAGAAAGGGGAATGGAAGCCAGGAGACAGAGGTTTTAGCCAGGATTCTATTACTCTTCATCTATGTGAGCGTCAGCAGGTCCCTTAACATCTTCATGAAATAATTTGTTCCTGTAGCGTGAGTTTCAAGATACATGGTCTCCTAGAAGGGCAGTTTACCTCTAGAGTTCTGTGATTCTAAATACTGAAGTCATCAGCCAGTGGCATAAACTGAATTAATATCTCCTTTACATGATAGTGTTATGGAAGCCTCTATTGCGTTCTTTCTGGTTTTGTTATACATTACAAATCTGAAGTCACCAGATATTTGATTCCTCAACAAGTAGTATTGAATTTAAGATTTTAGAAAGATAATTAAGTAGCTGAGGTCTTCTTTCTTTCAACAAGTTCTATTCTCTCACCTTTTTAAGCTAGAATCCTAAGTATCAAAATCCTGTGAATAAAGGTAATTTTAAAAATGAGAGGTTGTTAAACTACATTAGTAATTTTACACATTCTAGAAAGAATTTCAGAAAAACTTTTATCCAAAATATTGTCAATATACTACAAATTTGTAAGAATATGGATCAGAAACAATTATGCAGGAAAATAGCTTCAGTTACTTACCTCCTTCTACTGACTTTCTGTAATGCACATTGGTATTGCCTGGCAATTTAGGAACAAACCTATAAACATGAGTTTTACTAATCCAGCTCCAACCACCATATCCTGTTACTCGGTATTCCTCTCCTTTTTGTTTCCAAACCTGGTGTAAATAAAAACATGCTGATTAAACAAGAATGAGAATGTTTTATAAAGCACATTTGGTTTTGCATATTTTTACCAAATAAAATCAACAGTCAGGCAAATTAATTTGCCAATTTTATTTTCACCCAGAATCAAAGATTTCTGAAGAAACTTAGATATTCCTGATACAAAACAATGTAAAAACCAATTTTACATTTTATAACAATTTCTACAAATTGGTCTGATGACTCACAGACATTTTACTAAGAAAAACCTATGCTTATAAAATTGCTAGAAAGATTTACTTCATTCCAACTATGTTAATTAAGAGTATATCAAAAGTAAAATAAAATTACTAAGTATTCAAAGTTGCAGAACCGAAGTCTCAGAAATGGCTAACACTTTTAAATAAGATCACACTAAAAATTACCTGATGTTTAACTGGAAACGTGTATTTTACCCACGTAGCTTGCTGCATTGTTTCTTCCTCTTCTTGTTTTTTCTCTTTTTTTTTGACTTTCTCCTTTTCTTCTCTTTCAATTGATGTCATTCTATGTAGCCTAAGAATATATGAATAGAAAGACAGAATTATATTTAAAAAATAAAAAGATAAAAATACAGTACCGAAGATTAGGAAGGTAAAAGCAAAGGATGATTAACTATAATTCCACAGCCCAGAAAACTGAAAAGTCGCAAAAATAAGCAGATATACAATTATGTAATAGTAGAAACTCAAACAGTACAAAAAGGCAAAAATAAAACTTGCTGTCCTTCCCATATGCCTCTCCATAAGAAATAACTAACTTATGACTTATTTCATGGATATACCAACATTATAATCACACAAAGGATGTTATATTACAAATACAATTACACAGTTTTTAATCAATGGAAAACTGCACTAGATCTTTCCAAACCCTAAGATACATTATCTTCTTACCTCCCTCCAAAAAGATCAACAAGTCCCAAAACTTTTATCAACCAATATTTCTATTTAGCACTTTCTATTTAGACTCTCTTTAGCAGAGTCTTCACAGTGTCCACTAACATAGAATTTAGGCTTCCTACAAGCAGAGAGACAGGGACCCGCTTTTGGGTGACTGGAAGGGTTGGGCAGGAAGGACCACATTAATCAGGCAACAATCACTAGGCATACAGCACAGACCATGCTCTTTTTTTTTCAGGCAGGAAATCAGATACCACTGCACCTATCTGTAAGGAGACAGGTGAGTCTGTGGTGAGGTTTTAAGTTGATTACACTAGATTTCTTGAATGGGAGTATTTCCCATAAAAAAGAACATTAACCAAAATCTACAAAGCAGCTCCTGTCTCTAAAAGCCCTAGTGGTAGAAGAATTGCTTTTATCATACCTTACCCATAAGTAGCTAATTTCAAATGCACAGCTATATGGAAAGAAGTAAGATCTCTTTTGTTAACTGGGGGAGCGGTAGGTGCTACAACGATGTGAGAGGGGATTTAATTCTTTTTTATTTCTCCATCCTTCCACCAAAAACCATCTATCTCCACTCTGAAACAAGTTTCATGTCCCTATGACTACAGGACCCTAGAATCTGTTAACTGCACACAACTAGTATAGCAACGATTCTTCATTCTCTCACAAATGACAGAAGAGGAAAGGGAGGAAATTCTCACCGGGGACTAACTTAGTCTCAAATATCATAGATCTGCAGCCACTCCTGGAGTCAGGGAGTGGGGCAAGCTCTGTAGGCACAGCTTGGTAGAAAACCCGACAGACAGCCTCAGCTCCCCAGACTACAGGAGTGATTGAGCCACAAGGAAGCAGTATTTCTCAACAGGGATTTTGTGGGCTCAGCTTTAAACTCCTATGAAAGGCCAGGTCTGGCACAGCAACTGAGCCATCTTCACAGAGGCTGGCCGGAAAGGAAGCCCTGTCTGGGGAGAACACCAGTGCACTGACACTCTGGGAACACACAGCTGAGCCTGGCACTCAGCCTGTGCTCTTGGTGTTCATGTGAGGAACAGGTCCATCTTCATCACCAAAGACAAACGCTTTTCTTTGCTGGGGATGCCAGGCCAGTGAGACAGTACTGTAGCTAACCTACGATTTCCCTCTACCAGAGCAGATTCTATTGTTCTCAACACCTCCGAGACAATCCTTATGGGAAAAAGCAGCAAGAAAGGTGAGCTATGAAGGGGTTTACTTCCACATGGCTGGGCAGAAATCCTGGCTACTGCTGGCAGCCTGGTGGCCCCAGGAATCAAACCTCCAGAGGTTGGTAGTCTGAGCCTCCACAGGCTGCTCCACACTGGAGGGCACACTGGGGACAGGGGCTTCCTCCATACGTCCTCGGTTCACAGAGACCTGGGCCACCAAGTGGAGCATGAGCCTCCACTCTATTCCCCATGTCCATGGGGCTTTGCTGTGTCTGTCTTCCTATTTCTTAATAACCCCTTATGTTTCCCACTAGTGGGATGGCTGAGTCCAAAGAGCATTGTATTTAAAATGCTGACAGTGCCCAACTGCTCTGCAGAATTATACACTTCACATTGCCATCAACTCTAGTCACCTTGCTTTCCCATACCTTCACTCAAGTCAGCACCAGATTTCTAAATTATTAGCCCAACTGAGAACGAAGAAATATTATCGCATTGTTTTTATTTACATTTAATTATGAGAGAAGTAACCACTTTTTTTTTTTAAAATGTCTACTGGCCTTTCATATTTATTTTGCTGCCAGATGCCTGTTCAAATCCTATGTCTTGTCAGCAATGGATATTTCATTTATAAAAAAGGTCTTTTTCATTTTAAAGGAAAGTTTCCTTTTGCGGTGCAAATATTTTTCCTCAGTGTCTCAGCTGTCTTTTGAGTTTGATTATATTATTTTTCCACTGAGAATTTTAAATACATATATCCACTTTTTTTCATCTATGGCATCTGGGTTTTATATCTGTTTGAAAAGAAAGTACCACAACAAAAATATAAATTAATCCATGCTCTCTTATTTAAGCTTTTTGTGACTGTTTTTAACAGTACGCTGTTTTTCTTTTTAATTCTCATTTGTCTGATGAATGTTCTTGCTGAAGCAGGAATTTGGATGACATTTTCCCCAAACACACCCTCCTTCCTTGTCTGACAGGAAAAGCTATCACAGTAGGTTTCCATGTGTGTTTAGGTTTATTTTTGGATCCTCTGTTTGATTCCATTGCTCTACTTTTTCTCTAGGACAAAGTATTCTGACTATTGTAGCTTCAAAACACATTCTAAATATCTAATCCCTTTCCTGTAATACCTGTTTTCCTTTTCTTACACAATAAGTTTTCTAGAGGAAATACTAGTATCATTTTGGTCAAGTCTCCCTCACCCTCCAAAAGGAAAACTAAGCACATTGCAAATGAAAATTAAATTTGATAGATTAAATTAGCATAATTAGTATACTGTATGGAAGCATGTGATGTCTCTTTCCATTTATTCAAAGTATATCCTTTGTATCTTTTCTTTCTGGTGGGGGAGGCGCTGAGGGGAGGGGGTGCTGCCACTGTGTGACATGCGGATCCCAGTTCCCCAACCAGGGACTGAACCCACCATGGAAGTGTGAAGTCCTAACTGCTGGACTGCTGAGGAAGTCCCAAGATAGCCTTTATATCTTTAGTAGGAAGTCCCAAGATAGCCTTTATATCTTTAGTAAAGTATAAATGATTTCTTTACATGCCCTGAATTAAATTTATTCCTGGTCTGAGGTATTGTGTTATTGCTGGATATTTTCTTTATTGTAATCTTTAAAAACACGTAAACTGCAACCAGGTTAAGAAACAGACCCTTGTCCATAACGACTACATCCAAAGCTAGAATGTCCCACCCCAGGCAGGCGTCATGCTGATTTCCGTGCTGTGCTATCATTTCCTTGCTTTTCTTCATAGTTTTACAAGCACCTGCATGTGTGTCCTGAAAACCCAGCAGCGAGAATAAGACCAGCTGCATGAGCAAGAGCAATACTGTCACTATTAAAAAAAAGTACCCCAAGAGAAAATAAGCTTGTCTCCAGGTCACAGTTCACAGGTTAAGAGCTTCTTGCGGTGCAATCACAGGGTGGGGCCATCAGCAAGGGCGAGAAGACTCACCACACTCAGGGAACCCGGCAGGACGGGGTGTAAACAGCTGCACTGCCCAGAAAGAATCCCAAGCAGATGGCTCTGCACTTGCTGCTTCCGTGCCTTCCAAGGGTTCTACGGTGTGACTGGTGAAAATTCTCAGTTCTGCCCCACTGACTTGGGATCTGCCTTTCTTGGTTAGGGTACCACTTGTTCACCTGCAATATTGCTTCCACAGCTACACGGCACTATATTCTCTGTGGTTTCCCTTGTCCCTGTTGGTTTATGCTTTGAAAAAAAGTCCCTTTGCCATAGTTATGGTGGAGTTCAGTAGGCAACAAAACTAAATGTACTTTTTAATTTGTTATTTTAACTCAGAACTCCCTCTGTATTTTTTTCATGGTTATTATTTGCATATATAAATCCTATTGTAGAGTACAGGGGCCACCTTATTTAATTTTCATATTGTTTTACAGTTTTTCAGTCAATTAAGTATATAATTAAACCAACTTAAATAACTATCCCTACATTTTTCTACATATGTTTTACTTCTCTTGGCAAACTGCATTAACTAATACTTTTAGGAAAAGTTAACAGTAACAGTAGGGATTCTCTTGTTTTGTTCCACCTAAATGTTAATGGGAAAATTTCAAGAATTCCATAAAAAAACATGATGGTTTGGTTTGAAATGTATCTTTACAACAAAGCAGGGTGGTTGGGGGTAGGCACTCATCTATTTCTATTTACTTAAGTATTTTTTAATACTTAAGTAAAGAATTAATAATGAACTCATATCTTGTTAATAAACAAATACCCTCCTGACATCTAAAGAGAAAATCAAAGTTTTCTCTGACTTCTTAAGATAGCACGGTATTAATAATCTCCTAAAAACAGACAAACATTCCATGCCAAGAGGAAGTCAATTTTGTCATGATTATTCTTTTAATTTACTCCTGAGTATATTTCCTAATGCTTTAAGATTTCCTGCATACACTTCTACTTGCTATTAATTATTAATCAATGGTAAATATTAATAAATGAGACAGGATCTTACTTTTCCATTTAACTATTTGCTTATTTATCAAGTTATAACACCGACAGAACTAATGCACAAGATTTCCTTTTTTCCATTTGGAACAATTTAAATAGAATTACCTGTTTTCCTAAAATTCGAAAAACTTTCTTATGAAATCATCTGGTCCTGCCCAAATCCTTACTCTGATAGGCACAGTGGTATCCTTCAAACTGAACCAGACATTCTTTTCGTGCCTAAGGGCATGGCCTCTGCCCTACATCCAGCAGCTGAGACCTGTGGGACTCCTCCTCCCCAACCCTTCTCCCACTCAAAACAAGGCATTCAACAGGACGCTTTCTCTACAGATGTAGGAAGCCTGAATGCTATGTCAGTGGACTCTGAAGGTTTGAAATCACCAGCATCAGCGACAGAGAATCAGAAATGTTCTTGATATTGGTTATTTGTCCTCTGACCTCTCCCTTTTTTTTTTCACCTTTCCTGATAATCTCATAGAGATTAGTAAACTGTAATAGTATCTAAGTTATTTTTAATCCTAGGAAGAATTTAAGTCCATTCCATTTGTGTAAGTTTCTATCAGGAGTAGCAATTACATTCAAAATAGGAGGGAGAAAGGAGAGAGGGAAAAAAGTATCCGTAAGATTTATAGGTTGGCAGGGGAGGAGTGGGGAAGACTACAGAAAACTTACAGCAACCTTTGACAAATAAAAAATATTTAGCAGGCATACTTATTTTTCTTTAAAATTTTTCATTATAAGGTAAAACACAGCTGTAGAAAGCAACACAAAATATATTTATATATTTTTTAAAGTATAGCATTATACTTTTGGAGTGGGCCCAAAGGGGCAGGGAAGGTAGGAGGAGTCTTTAGTTCAGTCAGTGGTGTCTGACTCTTTGAGACCCCATGGACTGGAGCACACCAGGCTTCCCTGTCCATCACCAACTCCCGGAGCTTGCTCAAACTCATGTCCATCAAGTCGGTGATGCCATCCAACCACCTCATGCTCTGTCATCCCCTTCTCCTTCCGCCTTCAATCTTTCCAAGCATCAGGGTCTTTTCCAGTGAGTCAGTTCTTCGCGTCAGGTGGCCAAAGTATTGGAGCTCCAGCTTCAGCATTAGTCCATCAATGAATATTCAGGACTGATTTCCTTTAGGATGGACGGGTTGGATCACCTTGCAATCCAGTGGACTCTTCAAGAGTCTTCGCCAACACCACAGTTCAAAAGCATCAATTCTTCGTACTCAGCTTTCTTTATAGTTCAACTATCACATCCATACATGACTACTGGAAAAATCATACCTTTGACTAGATGGACCTTTGTTGGCAAAGTAATGTCTCTGCTTTTAAATATGCTGTCTAGGTTGGTCATAACTTTTCCTCCAAGGATCAAACGTCTTTTAATTTCATGTCTGCAGTCACCATCTGCAGTGATTTTGGAGCCCAAGAAAATAAAGTCTGTCACTGTTTCCACTGTTTCCCCATCTATTTCCCATGAAGTGATGGGACCAGAGGCCATGATCTTAGTTTTCTGAATGTTGAGTTTTAAGCCAACTTTTTAACTCTCCTCTCTTACTTTCATTAAGAGGCTTTTTGTTCTTTCTTGCTTTCTGCTGTAAGGGTGGTGTCATCTGCCTATCTGAGGTTATTGATTATTTCTCCCAGCAGTCTTGATTCCAGCTTGTGCTTCATCCAGTCTGGCATTTCTCATGATGTATTCTGCATATAAGTTAAATAAGCAGGGTGACAATATAGCCTTGACGTACTCCTTTCTCGATCTGGAACCAGTCTGTCATTCCATGTCCAGTTCTAACTGTTGCTTCTTGACCTGCACACAGATTTCTCAGGAGGCAGGTCAGGTGGTCTGGTATCCCTATCTCTTGAGGAATTTTCCACAGTCTGCTGTGATCCACACAGTCAAAGGCTTTGGCATAATCAATAAAGCAGAAATAGATGTTTTTCTGGAACTCTCTTGCTTTTTCCATGATCCAGCAGATGTTGGTAATTTGATCTCTGGTTCCTCTGCCTTTTCTAAAACCAGCTTGAACATCAGGAAGTTCACGGTTCACATATTGCTGAAGCCTGGCTTGGAGAATTTTGAGCATTACTTTGCTAGTGTGTGAGAGGAGTGCAATTGTGCGGTAGATTGAGCATTCTTTGGCATTGCCTTTCTTTGGGACTGGAATGAAAACTGACCTTTTCCAGTCCTGTGGCCACTGCTGGGTTTTCCAGATTTGCTGCCATACTGAGTGCAGCATTTTCACAGCATCATCTTCTAGGATTTGAAATAGCTCCACTGGAATTTCATCACCTCCACTAGCTTTGTTCATTGTGATGCTTCCTAAGGCCCACATGACTTCACATTCCAGGATGTCTGGCTCTAGGTGAATGATCACACCATCACGGTTATCTGGGTCATTAAGATCTCTTTTGTATAGTTCTTCTGTGTATTCTTGCCACCTCTTCTTAATATCTTTTGCTTCTGTTAAATCCATACCATTTCTGTCCTTTATTGTGCCCATCTGTGCATGAAATGTTCCCTTGGTATCCCTAGTTTTCTTGAAGAGATCTCTAGTCTTTCCCATTCTATTGTTTTACTCTATTTCTTTGCACTGATCCCTGAGGAAGGCTTTCTTATCTCTCCTTGCTATTCTTTGGAACTCTGCATTCAAATGGGTATATCTTTCCTTTTCTCCTTTGCCTTTCAATTCTCTTCTCACAGCTATTTGTAAGGCCTCCTTAGACAACCATTTTGCCCTTCTGCATTTCTTTTTCTTGGGGACGGTCTTGATTAGTGCCTCCTGTACAATGTCACGAACCTCTATCCACAGTTCTTCAGAAGGAGTCTTACTTATCACATTAAATAATAATTTATGCTTTTTACTGTAAGCTTATATTATTTTTATAATAAGAACATTTAAAAATTAAAGTTACAAAATAAATCCATTCGAGCTGAAAAGTAGAGTCGCATCACAATAGTTATCCTTTTTGTTAACCAGGTGCTAAAGTCACGTAACTCTTGGACTACTTAGGAGCTACATCATGTTGGGCCAAATACTCGTTTTTAAATATATCAGATCTCCAGCACATTCCACAATATTCAAAAAACATGAGCACTCTTCCTACTCAATAATAATGCTTTCACCTGATGTTGCTTTTTTAGTTTCTTTCTTTTTTTTTTTGGCTGAGCCTTACCGAGTGCAGGATCTCAATTCCCTGCAGGGGAAGCAC
Organism: Redunca redunca; assembly: GCA_006410935.1. NCBI lineage: Eukaryota > Metazoa > Chordata > Mammalia > Artiodactyla > Bovidae > Redunca > Redunca redunca. The sequence continues at coordinate 79,208 of SJYQ01002599.1, read as the reverse complement.
AGTCTTAAACCACTGGCCCACCAGGAAAGTCCCTAAAGAAGTTTTTTTTACTTTAGAAAATATTTTTCATTTGTATATACCTGATCTCTTCTGATCTTCATTGCAATCCTATGTCATAAATAAGAACTAATATTCATTCAGGGTTATACCTTAGAGAGGGGGAAAATGAGGTCAAGATTGTTCAGTCGCTCAGTTGTGTTCGACTCTTTGCGGTCAAGATTAGTTAAGTCTTTAATATGGCTTTTAAAAGACATTAACTTTCATTATTAGTAGACTAATACTCCAAAAGGGAGTCTAACATATTATTCATAAGGCTCAGGACTCACTTACCTGGTATGTCCTAAAGATTCCCGCCATATTGGCAGCATCACAACTGGCTTAACTGCACACTCCAAAATAGCTAAAGCCAATGCAAATTCTCTGGGTTTGCTACACATCTGAACAGCCTTGATCCAATTTGCCCTATATTTCAGAAGTGGGGGAAAAAAGGGAAAAAACAAAATTTCATCTTACTGATCTTAAATTAAAAGCACCAGAGTTGTAATTTATGACAACTTTACCTTATAAGGCATGTCAAAGTGTTAGTCGCTCAGTCATGTCCAACTCTTTGTGACCTCATGGACTGTAGCCTTCCAGGCTCCTTTGTCCATGGGCTTATCCAGGGGAGCCCCTGGTGGCTCAGCGGGTAAACAATCTGCCTGCAATGCAGGAGACTTAGGTTCAATCCCGGTTGGGAAGATCCTCTGGAGAAGGGAGTGACTAACCACTCCAGTATTTTCGCCTGGAAAATCCCATGGACAGAGGAGACTGGCAGACTACAGTCTACGGGGCCGCACAGAGTCAGACATGACTGAGTGACTAAGCACGTATATAAGGCATATGTTTCTAGGCTAATCAAGTACCAAATACACTGCTACTGGAAGTTTCTACCTCAACAGAATCATAGATTTTGAACACTGGAGGAATCTCAGAGGTCAGTTAGTCCTCCAAATCCTTACACCATCTATGATGTCCCAACTTTGTTGGGACTCCATTTGGTACCACGAATAGAGACTGCTTTCCAGAAATCTTCCAAATGTCAGTGTTGGTTAATTAACTTTATATGTTAAATTAATCAATTTATTGGTCATACTGCACAGCATGCAGGACAGATCCCTGACCAGGGGTTGAACCCATGCCCTTAGAAGCATGGAGCCTTAACCAGTGGACTGCCAGGGAAATCTTGGTTCAGTACCTACAGAAGTACACTCCTATTCCTGACATCCTCAGTATTTTGCTGACTAAACTGATGCCATTCAATTTACTAATAATGACAGTTTAGGGATTTCCCTAGTGGTCCAGTAGCCAAGACTCTACACTCGCAAGCCAAGGGGCCTGAGTTCCATCCCTGGTCAGGGAACTAGATCCTACATGCCACGACTAAAGGTCCTGCATGCCGCAGTAGAGACCTGGTGCAGCCACATTTTTTTTAATATTTAAATTTTAATATATACATATTTTAAAATGACAGTTTAAAGTGTGCAACTGCAATAATTTTATAAATATTTACTATGTTCACGGCAATAAACAAACCTTAGTTTCCTTTACCTGTGCGAAGCCCAATTGGGATGAAGAAAGGAGGAAGGGATATTGTTTTCCAACTGGGTGATAGTCAGTCTCAGAGTAGATATAGTAAGAACTTTGGACCCATGGACAGAACCGTTCCATTTGAACTCTCCAGCTGGAGTCAGGCAGAATTTATGTGCAAGATGTCTTCTCTTATCATGGTCTTCTCTGTGCTGATGCTTGTTCAAAGCAAATGAATTGGTGGAGTACTGATTGTGGTAGACGCGATACTTCCCCTCTTGACCCAACTTAAAATAATTGTTGATATTTCCCTTCATGACCACTTCCTTTTTGGTGCTCAACCGTGAAATTTCTCCTTGAGAGTTAACTACCAGTACCTGGCCAAGAAAATAAAAAAAGACTCCATTATTTGTGTCAAATGCACAATAAATCTGATCAACTGTCTTTCAACAGTTTTTAATTTATCATTCAAAGTAAGTTAAAATATATCTTATGACTGCACTTTTGAAGTTAAAGACTTAGTTATAAGCTAAAGCTAATTATTTATCATTAAACAACCAAGATGTGCCTGCAAAAAGAAAAATAATTAAGCTTTATTAAAGTGCCTGTTATACATTGGACATTAGTAAGTACTTTTATATATCTCACATATATACCTGAAACCAAATGTGTGATATATAAATCATTCAACAATCATTATCTCAAGGTTACAATACTCAAGGGTTAGGTTTAAGCATGAGGGCATTACATGTACTATTCCCCTCCAAAATACACTCCTAAAAATATATTTTATTCTGTTCCTTTTATCATTCCAGCTTTAAATCAGAGCCCACAGATATATGAAAACAGTGTTTTAAATAGTTGATTCCAATCCTTTAGTGGCCTGTGAAATCAACAGTGGGCCTTATCCAGCTTTAAAAAAACGAACTGTAATACAATAGACTAGGAAAGAAAATACTAGAGCGCTTCCCACACAGTAAGGTAAAATACTATTTCAGGAAACGTTTAAATATATGTACTGGGCTGCTAAGGGCTTCCCCCGTGGCTCAGCGGTAAAGAACCTACCTGCAATGCAGGAGACACAGGTTCAATCCCTAGAGGAGGAGGAATGGCAACCCACTCTAGTATTCTTTCCAGAACAAACCCATTGACAGAGGGGCCTGGTGGGCTACAGTCCATGGTGTCGTAAAGAGTTGGACACAACTGAGCATGCATGCGCACACTGGGCTATGAAAAATGTCTTACTGAGGGTCAGAGTGAAAAAGTAGCCTGAAAACCTCTGCTTTAAAGCCTTTTCTATGATGTTAAAAACACTGCATATTCTTGCAAATACCTACCCTGCAAATAATTCTCAAATCTGAAAGACAGAACTGTGACCCTTATTCAATTACCATGGCTGGCTGGGGGACAGAAATACTGAGTCTTAGCTTCCATTTTTTTTAATTCAAAATCAGGGTTAAGATGATGTTCTACATACTACTATCTGCTGTCAAAAGTTAAGTCCCATCCTTTAGTTGCAGGTTCACCTAAAATGACTACAGTCAGATCTAAGCATTAAACCTTTAATAAAGTCCACAAAGAGCCTACCTGTTCCCACATGTGAAAAAGAAGCCTCTATCTCTTTCGAACTGCATACAATAAAACTAACCATATATAAGAAAGTATACTATCCATGTTCAGCATTTCTAGGCATGGATTGAAACTGGGGTGTACATTTATCATAATATAAACCTAACACTTTTCATCTTCTTACACACTACACTCTCGAAGTAAGGAAAATACAGTTCAAAAGTGTATGTCTACAAACATCTTGCCTCTATTTTAAAAATTATTTTACATTACAGAGATGTTTTAAACAGAAAGAACACACCTCTTTCCCCTCCTTAAATAATTTATTTGCTTCATGGGCTGCAGCGGCCACCTGCTGGCTCTTCAGCTGACTCAGTTTGCTGTCTGGGTTCCGTAACCTGGTGATAATCCGAGTTGAACCAGATGCTCCTCTTCCTCCTCCAGGAGACTCACTCATTTCCCCATTAGACTTCTCTGATTTGAAATCACCTGTTATCAAACGAAAAGCCAAAAGTAATTGCGAATAGTAAGTAGACGATATATAATAAGTAATAATACCTTACTAATCCAAATATTCTATCTGGTAGGCAACTAAGATCCAGAAAACAAACAGACGAAGTCGTTGAATAGCCAAAGCAAATGGATTAATTCTTCAAAGTTTTACTCCAAAGAAATTATGTCAGAACTTCACTGTGAGTTATTATTTTACAGAAAACTCAAACATGCCAGGTTATCTGTTGTAAAGCTCATCTACCAGAAAAGGGGAAGGGCTGCTACAGGTTAACAAGGAACAAACATAACTCAAAATGCAAACTAATAAAATATTGCCTTATATATTCAATGTGGATTTCTGTATTAAAAGGATATAATTAATTTTGGAAAGATTTCCACTGAAAGTCTGTTCAAATACCTAACCGTTTAAGCTTATAAACATAAAGTGCATGTTCTCCTAAGGAATCTAGGTAATTATCTGTGTTTGCAGACAATGTACATATGAAAATCAACTGCATTAGTTTTTTTTAAATATAGTAAAGGCCTCTCATATTTTCATAACATCAATTTTTTAAAGTGATGGATTTAACTGCCAGGGAGCAATTTCTGCTTTTCCATGAATCTCACTTCAGCTGAAAATTCCTATATATTCTAAAACTATTGCATCACTATCCAATTTCCATTGGCCAGATAGTTAAACAAGACCTCGTTTTCCTTTTTCAGTTTTTAAAAACTAAGTGTGGCAACGGCAAATGAAAAACCAAGCAGATAATAATGCCACTGACTAAATCAAGATGCGGTATCTTGCCATCTCAGGCTGGAAAGCGAGTAACCTTCAAGGTGAGGTAGCAAAGCAGTTGGTTAGACTTTCCACAATTTTCTCTTGGGTCTCAGACCATGACTCTACCCATGCTGGAGTTCTGAGCCAACATGTTGAGCTATAGGGGCTACTTCTTGGGACCATCACTGAAGTTCTCCAATAAAGACATTTTAAACTTCACTTAGTCAAGGCCAGACTTCCTAAAGGCAGAAAGGGAACAGCGCGGCACTTTTTAAACTGAAGCCACTCAATTTACAGCCAGAGATCTAGTAGGCAAGAGACCATTTGTTGCCACTTACTAAATTTAGTGCAAATAAGGGCGAGGAGGCAGAAAATTCATCCCTGGGGGAAATACTTGAAGGAACAGAGAGAAAGGGAACAAGGCTAAGAGTAGAGGTCATTATCTACTACACCCTGCAAAAAGGGTGTATTCTCCCTGTTACAAAGGAGGGAATCACAGTGATGCAGCCTGCAGGCAGCGTCCAGAACTGGTGGACCCTAGTCTCCCTAACTCCTTGTTTAATGACGTCAAGAGGCAGGACCCTATACAGACTTTGCTCAACTGAGGGCTCGGGCAGACAAACTGGGTAAGTAGAGGGGGTTTACCTTCAGGTACCCTGAGCCAAGTTTCTGGGCGTTAGGTACGAGCTGGGGGTCCAAGCAATCTACAAGGGGTATGACTGCCAGAAAAAACTCCAAACCTGTCAAACAGGATGTATAATTATTCACACCTACAGCCATTTCCAGAAGGCTATCCCTCACAGGTGGACCTAGGCTGGTAAAGCAGGATGGCCTCCAGCAGGGGGATCTTGCCATGTTCTTCTCTCATCTTGTCCATATTCATCCTCCCGGAGAACCTCCCCAAAAATGCCAGCCAGGTTTATCGGAGAACACCGTTCACCATCAGGATAATGAGTGTTACAGGTAGTTAAAACTCATAACCTGGCTCATGGATTGTGAGATCAAGGTAAGCCACATCCATATGTAATCAAAATAGTACATACAATACATAGAAATCCTAGATACAATGTTATCAGATGTAATTTGGGGAGAGAAGTTTTTGAAAAAATTTTCAGTTGTGGGTGAGACCTTTGCATTATGTCAGGCAGAGTGCTTCTGAATCTGAATACACACGCCTGTACCGAACTAGGGTGGAACTATGGATATTCACTGTTTGCTGTTTCCACATCTCTCTCTCTATTTGGAAAACCATTCCTACCCCACTCCAATCATATACTTTTGCTGGAGCCATCAATCATAATACCTTGCCTGCCCTGGCCACAGGGGTGGAAACAATATGTCCAATAGGCCACTCAAATTCCTTCCTCAAGCACTTTTGATTTGGAGCAGAAGTAGGGGCCTTGCCTTTGGGTCACAGACCATGGAAACTTATGAATACATGAAACCGCTGAGGCCATCTTCCCTGCCACTTGGGAAAAGCCTGTCTGTATTAGGAGAGAACGAGGTTAACACACAAACATATGCAGATCCAAAAAGTTGAGACAGACAGAGGAAAATGGAAAAGAGTTTTGATACCTGGGGGGTCCAGTTATGCCTGATGATGGCTTGGACTTCCCAATTACATGAGCTAATTAAATTCCCTTTTCACTTAAGCTAGCTTAAGCTGGTTTGGTCACTTGCAATTGAAAAGGTTCTAATTAAAATAGATTTCCATCTCATACACAAAATTATATGCCAGCAGGATTAAAGACAAAGTTATAAAGTATTTTAGGTGAAATTACTGTAAAATATATGTATGTTCTTGGGATAGAGATGGTCTTCCTTATTTAGTAAGACACAAAATCCAGAGAAATCCTAAAGAAAAAGATAGATTTAAATGCATAAAAAAATGTAAAAACTTTCTGTACAAAACAAGCAATGCCTATTTAAGTACAGAGGTGAAATCAAAAATTAATACCCAAAATACATAAAGTGTTCCTAAAACTCACTGGGGAATATCAAAAGTCAAGAGGAAAAACTGAGCAAAAGACATGAATAAGCAATTCACAGAAAGTTCAGCAAACACATGAAAAGAAATTCAACCACATTAGTAAGCAAGGATATGCAATTTTTTTCATGAAATACCACTGGCCAAAATGTAAGAGGTGAAAATGTGAAGAAATACATATATATGTAAATTATCAGTATAAATTTCTTTTAATGTACAATTAAGCAATAGCCATCACTACTTTTAAAATGTACCTACCATATGATTCAGCAATTCCACTTACTGTATCTACACTGCCAGAAATACTTACATAAGGAGACAAAGATATATGTTGAGGATGTTAAAAAGCACCACTAGTTGTAATAAGGAAAAAACTGTTAACAGCCTAAATGTCCATTAATAGAGAAACAGTAAATGAATTATGGTTCATCTGTACTGTGGCATATCATGCAGTGGGTAAAAAGAATAAATTCAATTTATTACATGAAAAGAACCCCTACATGTATTACTGAGTGGAAAAAAAGCAAGATGCAGACAACACATGCAGAATGATCCCGTTTAAATATTTAAAAAAAAAAAAAAGTTATTTGTAAGCATACATACATAAATGTAACTACACGGACAAAGATACAATACCAATTAATGGTGGTTACCTTTGGGGAGGGGGTGTGAAACAGATGTATTTTTTCCTATATGCTTGTTTTTTAAAAGCAAAAACACTGAGTCCGAGTGTTACTTATGCTTTAAAAAAAAAAGAAAATCCAAATCTTCCCACCCCCATCAAACTTGTATTTTAAAAAATTAAAAAAATTAAAAAAAAAAAGTTCCTTTGGTTGTATGAAGTGTATCCTTACCTATCTCTTCTTGAATAGAGACAGGTGTATGGGGCTCTCTCTCTCCATTCTCAGGATCGTCAGCTGCCTTAGCAGGCTCACTCTGGGAAGAGCTGAGTTCACTGCTGCTGCTGCTGAGCTCCAGATTAGGCTGGATGCAGGAAGTGGGAGCACTAGTGTTACTGCTGTCACATGTCTTGTTAGGTTCTTCTAGAAAAATAGAATATCTGAGTTTTAAACTGGAAATCACATCAAAAATAACTAATTGTCAGAAAAGACATTTAATTGTTTTCGGGTTGCATTACAAAGCCAGATTTTAAAAAGAAAAAGCTGCTCATGTATGAATAATGCAATGTATGAAAAGAAATTTGTAAAGAACACCCTGCGAACTGTCTTTTAAGTCTCTCAGCGTTAACTCAACACACAGTACAAAGCAGACCATCTGTCAGAGTCAAGTGATGTAACTATCTCACAGAATTTATGATGTTATGATGTGCCAGATACTGCAGAAGTAAGTTAGTAGAGAAAATCCCTCAAAATCAGAAATTTATATTCTTACTTTTCAAAAAGTCTTCAAACAGTATTCTAAATGGAATTAAACAGGATTACTTCTCTCTAAGGTTTTCCTGCCTGAATTCTATACTCCCAAATTTAACTACAAGGTAATGCTTAAGTGATTGCTAATTTTAAGAATGTAACAGTATCAATAAGAGTATAGTTGCTAAAAGACCAAAATGAACACTACCATGAACTGAAAGCCTATGTCGTTCCTTGGTAGGTCAAAAATCTAGAGCTTCTTTGTGTATTTCATTTTGCCACTATTAAGGTAGCTTTTATATCAATCACCTAAATTAAAAGTGATTGACAGTATAGTACAAAGACTATCTGTAATATATTGTGAGTTCCTAAATTTTGTTTTGAAGGAAAAAAACAACAATCTGATAGAAAAATGGGGAAAATATATGAACAGTGACAAAACAAATGAAAATGACCTTTAAACATGGAAATAGGCTCATTTAATTAAAACTAAAAGAAATGCAAAATGAAACTATATGGAGAAACTACCTCCCAGCTACCAGATGGGCCAAAAATCCAAGTCTTATGATATACTCAGGTCGAGAGGCAGTAGCTTAAGAGGTACTGCCATACACTGCTGTGGGAGTGGTAAAAGGCTGCCAAGTGGATACAAGGGAACTGACGATACCTAGAAAAATTATGGTTGCAACTACTCTTAACCTAGCAATCCCATGTCTATAAATCTATCCCCAAATTCACTGGCAGAAATACTACATTGCTTATTTGCAGAGGTATTCATTGGTGGCTCAGACGGTAAAGCGTCTGTCTACGACGCGGGAGACCTGGGTTCGATCCCTGGGTTGGGAAGATCCCTTGGAGGAGGAAATGGCAATCCACTCCAGTACTATTGCCTGGAAAGTCCCATGGACAGAGGAGCCTGGTAGGCTATAGTCCATGGGGTCTCAAAGAGTTGGACATGACTGAGCAACTTCACGTTCACATTCGCGTTCACTGTAGCACTACAATGGCAAAACACCAGAAAAAGAAAATGCCAAGAAGATAATATGGTACTGGCTGAATAAAAGATGGAACATACAGTAAAATATCATGTACCATAACAAGGACTGAGAGGATCATTATATCCACATACAAACTGATCTCAAGATTAAATGTAAAAAGAAACACGCAGAAGAGCACTTGGAGCATGCCAATAGTATGTAAGAAAGGGAGAGAAATATGAATTTATGGATATATTTTGCCTTTCTATACCAAAAAAAAACACTAAAGAAAAATGAATAAAAATGGCTACCTATAAGGGAAAGGAAGGATATAGTCACCTAGAGAGGGAAGGAATGAAAGTGAAAATTCTCTGAACAGATATAGTTACACACAGCTGGACTTTGGAATCATGTAAATGTTTTGTATTTAGTTAGAAATGCAACCTCTAAAAAGTGAAAACCAATGGAAACAAAAAAAAGTCTAACTGTGCATCAAGTTGTTGGCATAACTGCACAGAGAAAAACATTATTTCAAATGACTTTGGAACACAGAATTTTGACTATACAGTCTTACTGGAAATATGGTACAAAGATGAAAAGCTGAAAAAAACCTTAAATGCCATTAGGAAATCTTACTGTCAGCAATAACATTGGTATTAAGAAATTCTATGCTATTTAAAACATTTCTTTGTATTACTGTTATTAATGCATATCAGTATATTGATAATTATAATGTAATAATGTATAATTATTAATTAACCTCTATATCAGGATAAAACAAATATATAATTAAGCTACTGTTGTTAGGAACTAAGCCATTCAGTATAAAGAAAAAGATACAAGTGTTTAAAAAAGAAAAAAAACCTATGCAATCCTCAATCTGAATTTGAAATGTCAATGTGAATTGGTCTTTTTCTTTTCTGAAATATGTATTTCCTAACACTATCCACCAAAAAAATCCTACAGACAGTGTACTTCACAAAAGAATAGGCAATCAATCCTATCCCCAGGTATTTTGATCCTGAAAAGACTGAGCTCAGAATTTATCTGTTTAAACTTTCAAGGTGCTAATGAGCTGAGGACTCCTGTAACTCATTAACACACAGCATTTTTGTTAACTTGTCCCAAATTAATTTGCCTTACATTCTTCCTCCATTTCAGTTTAGAATTCTGCATTTGTTTTTCAATTGTTCTAGAACTCTTGACCTCTTTACTTCATTAGGCTATAAGATTAAAGAAATCTCAAGCATTTGCTTTAAAACACCACAAAGGTTTCAGTTCAGTTCAGTTCAGTCGCTCAGTCATGTCTGACTCTTTGCAACCCCATGAATTGCAGCACGCCAGGCCTCCCTGTCCATCACCAACTCCCGGAGTTCACTCAGACTCACGTCCATCGAGTCAGTGATGCCATCCAGCCATCTCATCCTCTGTCGCCCCCTTCTCCTCCTGCCCCCAATCCCTCCCAGCATCAGAGGCTTTTCCAATGAGTCAACTCTTACCTACCAATTGTCCTCACAGTTCAACTAGACTAGAAACTAAAACCAAACAAATTAAAAAAAAATAAGAAACAAAAGAGTAACATGCAGAACCTCCAAAAGCTATTGTTAATCAACTCACTGAGGTAAACAGGTAATACCGGTAATAAATCAGTTCAGCATCCAGTATCAGCAGCCTCTTCTATCCACTAGCTTCCTGATAATAAAATCGAAACCTAAAGCAAAGTACTATCTTTATCCCAAAAGTTAAGAAACAGATTAAATAAATATGTTCTTATCGTTCAACTTTATAGATGTTAGAGTTTCAATATGTCTATGGAAACATTTTCAAAGCAGTTATAAATAGTTATGGATATAAAGCCAGTTTTATCTATTGTTACTATCTTCTTAGTCCCAGGCATTAATCTAGAGGCATAACTTACATAAAAACAAATGTTGTCTGCATTATAGGTTTGAATACAAATTCTCTGTAGTACATTTGAGGTTAAGATGCTAGAATGACATGCCCCTCTCTTCTCTTATAAACTGAAAAAATTGACATTCTGGTACAAAAAGTTTCTAATCTAAAATCGAGAACAAAAGTGTAGCTCTGAAATTGAGCTTTTTGTTAACTACAAAGGAGTTATGCTGAATAATAAACAGTATACTTGCTATAAGGCATCACTTTTGGCAACATAACCATTTTCATGAGCTGAAGTGAAATGTCTGGAGTAGAGACAGGGGGGCGGTGGCGGGAGGATCTGAGGAATAGATATTCAGAGATTAACTTTTTAAAGTGATGTCTACAAACCTCTCACAAAACACAGCCCCGAACTCAGTTTAAACTTCAGTCTCAGCTACATAAAGTCTTTCTAATCACTGATCATACCCAACTTGAAATCATGAAATCTGTCCATTTTTCTTATGTTTTCATTCCTTTAGATTTTTAGATCACAGATTTGTAATTCTTCCTTTGCATGTCATCTAGCATAAGACAATGACAGAGCTGTCTGACAAGACCTGACAAAATACAGCTTGAAATAAATAAATATACATATGCATATATGTATATATTTATGTGTATGTATGTATTTCTAAAGAAATTATAAAGTAGATATATTTAAAAAGAGTTTAAATTCTCAGGTTATTTTTAAGTATCTTTCTATTCTAGAAAAGATACCTAATACAAATGCTAAACAAAAGAAAGCTACTGTATTTAGTAACATTACTAACAATAAAGGGTATTTCACAAAGATAAAGTTAATTCGACAATAAAAATTATGTGCACCTAGTAACACAGGCTCAAACTATATAATGCAAAACTAAAAACATTTGAAAGATAAAAAGGCAACACATTAAAAAAAGTAACTTAAAAGTATCTTGCGGGGGGGCGGGGGGGGAATAGCAAAAATATAGATATGAACAACATAATTGAAAACCCTGACCTAACTATTCTGTACAGTACCCCAAAACTAAAAATATATGTCTCAAGTGTATACTGGAGGAGGAAATGGCAATCCACTCCAGCATTCTTGCCTGGAGAATTCTGTGGACAGAGGAGCCTGGCGGGCTACCAGTCCAGGGTGTTGCAAAGAGTCGGAAACGACTGAGTGACTAACACCTGACTGAGTGATTAACACTTTCTTTCAAGTGTAAATGAGATAGCTTATCAATATTAACCAAATGTTGGGACCACAAAACAAGCCTCAACAAATCTTAAAGGACATAAATCACGTACAGAATGTTCTCTGACTCCAGTTTGTCAAACCAGAAATCAATAACAAAAATATAACTAGCAAATCTCTAAATGTTTGGGTGCTAAACAATAGATTTCTAAATAAGCAATGGATTAAAAAATATATATATAACAGAAATCAGGAAGTATTTTAAACCGAACGATAAAGACAAAATAATATATTAAAGTTAGTGAGATGAAGCTACGGCAGTATACAGAGGGAAATGTATAGCTTTGATGACAGCCATGGCAAAAAATAAAAACTAAAAGTTATGAAAGCATCCATTAAGTGAGAAGAAAAAAATTTAATAAAGAGTGTATGAGAAACTTGGAGGTGACAGATGTTTATGCCACAGATGACAGTGATGGTTTCACAGGTACATCTTTATCTCCAAACTCATCAAGGTGTATACATTAAATATGTACAGCTTTTTGTGTATCAACTATAATTCAATAGAGTGGTTAAGGGGGAAAAAAGGCAGGGAGGAATAACTCACAAGAATGAAAAGAAATTAAAAGGAATCCCAAAGTTATTATTTTAAAAGATTCATAAAAATTATTACTAGATTATTAATAGATTAACCAATTTATTGAATAACCAAATTATTAATAGATTAACCAATTTCTGGATTGAAAAAAGGGAACATCACTACAGATGCTATAGACACTTAAAAACAGTTATCATGTCAGTAAAATTTAAATGAAATGGTATATTCTTAGAAAAATAAAACTTAAGAAAACTGACACAAGCAATCAACACAAAACATGAATACTTCACTATCTGCCAAAGAAATGAAATCTACAATAACTTTCCCACAATGAAAACTCCAGGACCAAAAGACTTTAGCAAACATTTAAGGAATAAACAACACCCACCCACAGAAACTCTTGCAGACAAAAGGAAAAGTGGGAACTTGTAAAATAAAAATTCATTTTATAAGGCCAATGTAATCTAGGCATCAAATCCTGACATAGACATTATCAGAGAAGGAGAACTACATGTCAATTTCATTCATGAAAGCTGATGCAAAAATTCTAAACAAAATATTAAAAATGGAATGCAACAATATTTAAGAACAAAAATATGTCACAACAAAGTTGTATTTATTCCAGGAATATGAGATTGGGTTAACATTATTTTAAAAAAAAAAATCAATGTAGAAACTTTTGCTTCCAGTCAGGATAGAGAAGAGGGACTGAACCTAGCCCAGCCTATGCAACAACCACAGACAAAAAAAAGAAACCACTTAATAGAAAATGAACAAAGGAACTGATAGGCACTTCAAAACAGAAGGCATCCAAATGATACACACACACAGAAGCATGTGTGTGCACAGTTGCACGCACATGCACACACACACTAAAGGTGTTCAACATCCTTAGTCACCAGGGAACTGCAAGTTCATCACGATGAGCTATCCTTACATTTCTACCAGAAGGACTAAAGAATGCTCAGGATTTCCATCACAGTCTTAACTACGATTACTGACTCTCCATAGGATCACCACTATTTTCTTGCTTTGCTTATCTAATTTTCTAATTTGCCTTCTTAAAAAAATACACCAAGTTCCTATGATAAAATTTTTCCTTTTTTAAAAAAGGCAAAAGGAAAGGCATAACAAACATTCTTGATGTAATATAACTTACTCTGAGTATTAATTTTAATTTTGAAAAGCTTAAATTATTACTGGTTAACTTACATTTTCATATCAAAATACATGACAATGGTTTTCTATTATAATATTATGGTTTGAAATGTTGTTAAAAAGAAACTTACATGACCACATGCAAACATAAAATTAATCTGTTAGTACATACAGAACTGGAATGGTCAAATCATTCAACACTGAGCCATTAGCATGTGAGTAGTTAAAACCAAAATATCTGCCACTATGGTCTGGTGATAAATATACAAATAAGTCTATTAAACAAAAACAGCTAAATGAACTTTAAAAAAGCATGAAGATTATGATGAGTTTCAAGCACTAAATGCAGGAACATCTGTCAAACTCCAAATGTTAGGTGACAATTTAGCGGTCAGGGATGGCACTGATGTAAGCAAGCAGCATGAATGAACACATACTTTAAGGTTTTAGGTGACATTCAGCTTTCACTACTCAAGGGAAGGACTTCCCCCCATTACAGAGGCATTGATACACTGCCCTCTGTACCTGGCACGTCCTGGGGGAGCTCAGATGCCACCTTCTTCTCTGCCATGTTGCTGCTATCGTGGGTTTCTGAGACACACCCCATGGGACTCCTCCCTTCAGAGGGAACAGTCTCTTCGGAAGAAGCATTTGTTGTGTTGTCGCCAAGATTTGCTGACACAGAGTTACCTTTATCCCCAACTTCTGTTGGCTCTACAGTAAAATGCACAACAAAACTTTAACGATACCCTTTAAAATTGCTCAAGGACAAATGGCCACATTCAGTCATCTACTGAAATGAATGAGCACCAAAAAACCTGGCTTCTATTCAATGGCCATTTTGAAGCAATTAGATTCTGGGATATTTTTGCAGCAGGTAATCCAAAGGGTATTTAAGAATATTTGGTATTATTAAGAATGTTTAAGTAGTCAACATAAAAATGAACATTTTTTATCACCCCAAAGTGTATATTCTGATAGAAAAACAGTGATTTTTCACCAACAAATCTCATACGGAAATCATACCTTATTAAGAAGTAGAGAGATATGGATATGAAATCATAGCAAATCCACCAATATATAAAACTCATTACAGTGATTATACATGTTATAAGGAGGAAGCATATACTAATCGCTTTAGAAATATAAAATTAAATAGTTGTCTGTAATAAAAAAAAAACCTCATTTTCATTTTGCAAGTAAAATTGTAGATTTCCTAAGTAACACTGATGAAATATTTCTTTTTAACCAAGTAATGTCTTTACCCTCAGATCTTCCTTGCTCAGGATCGACGTCATCTGGTGGTTTGTCATCACTGTCTTTTTCAACAATTTGGTCTTCAAACTCCTCTCTGCTTTTCTCAGCATCTTTGGAGTTACTATTCTCAGTCTCATTCTTGTCCTTGTCTATTTCTTCTGGGCTTTTAACAATATCAATGTCTCCCTTTTTGGCTCTTATGGATTCCAAAATTTCTTCTATAATAAAACAAATGAAAAAAATTGTGTTTCCATATTACCAAGTATAAGGTACTACAAGTGTCACTTAAGAGTTTCAATACAAGATATTAAAAGATAAATTTGTTAAACGAATTAAGAACTCTGAAATAAGGATCAAAATTACCAGTAACAGTTTGATACTTAACAGAACTTGACCAATTCGGTTATCTTCACATCTAGAAAACAGCCTTTTAAAATTGAGATTGCTACAGATTACTGTAATATCCTCTGCCATATAAGAAAAACTATAAGCTGACATAGACCCACAGTCTGCACAGTGTGGTTCGGTGACAAAAACCTCGCGACCCATGACCTAGCACAGATCTGACTTAACTGTGTGAGCCTGGGCAGGCTAGTTAACCTTCGGTCCTCCACTGTAAAATAAGAAAACAAAGGCCCATTAAACATTTCTCTCTGAAATCCCATAGCTTTCTGAAAGTCACTAAAGCCTAATGGCTCTAACTTCCTTTCAACCTCGGTGCAGTGAGACCATAACATGGGTGCAGACGGCAAGGCATACCAACACAGATCCCTGGATACTGACATTCTTTACATCATAATACAATACTATCATTTTTTTTACTTTGTTGCTCAAACTGGTCCAGCTTTTGGCCGCTGGGAGCTTTTCCAGGGGAGTCCTGCATCCTTTAAACACACTTCCCCTCCCTCCTTCCTTACTTTCCAACACTACAAGATGCTCCAGACTCGCCTTGGGTTTTCTCTGCCCCAGCCCTAGAATATACCACCTCTCAAGGAATCTTGACTGTCTTTTTTTTAGTTGGAGAAAGAGGTGGAGTCATGATCTAGGCACTACGTGTACTTCTTACTAGTGGGGTGTCACTGCTCTCACCACCACAGACCCAGGGAATGTATATGCGTATACTAACCCATGTATACATACACCTTTATTATTTCTGTATCTATCTGTGTGTGTGTAGCAGGGAGTACGTGTGTGGTTCATTCAACCATGGCTCTGTTGTTTTTTTTGTAAATTCACTGTCTGACAGAAGTTGCTTTCATTACAATATATCCATTTATTTGGTTAACTCTATTATTCACAACAAACCAGTTTCAGAATTGCTAAACTGTACTCCCATGAGAAATAATGTTTGTGAACAAGAATAAACATCTTTAATGCCAAAGCCATGCACCCATGGTACCTTTTTTGGGATTTTTAAATTTCCTTGTTTACATTTCCTTTCTTTAAATGTTCTCTACCTTCATTTTCATCAGTGTTTTCTAAATTATAGGTTTCCTAGGATTAGAAAAACCTTGTAAAGTCATCACTGAAACACACTGACCTCTCTGCTTAGAAGGTTATCTTTGAGATGACTGGAGTTAATTCCTTACTCTCTTTCACCTAAATCCTATAAGAATTCTAAGTTAGTGATTATAGAAACATCGAAGTCAGCTATAGGACAATTTCAAACAGAAGGAATTCTAATACGTATATCTTCTGTCTTCACCATCACCCCCAGGATCCTTTTTTTACATCATTTCCTTATATCCTTTTACCTATCTATACATCTACACTGCTTTCAGTTCCTATTAACCCTAATGCATTTACTCTTGCTACATACACTAAATCTATCAATGGAAGTATCTCAATCACTGTGAAAAGAACTTTGTATTTGGAAAAAGAAAATTTATTCACCAACTACCTGCTTTTCTTAGACCCATATTATTTCTTACTTTCAAATATAGCTCTATCTTGATCAAAGTGTTACACATTCAACCAACTTCCCTCTTGCCACATAATGAGGATAGAGTTAAAAAAAAAACAAAAAACTATAAATTAGATCACCTAAATTAGGTAGAAAGCACAGGTAGGATGACCAAAGGTCTCTGGTTTTCTATAAAGGTTCTAATTTTAAATAGTCTATTCTGTTATCTACTATCAAGTATACAAATAATTATCAGTCTATATGTATTTTCAGCTCAAGACCTACAGTACTCAGAGCCTTATGAGTAACATACAGTTCTCACAGCCTTATGAGAAACACACCAAAAAAGTGGGGAAGGAAAAAAAACAACATTAAGGAGGTGACAGAAGAAATAACTGGCCTAGGTTGTATCTGATCTGTAATAAATATGCATCTTCTATAAACGTGTATAGTAGTCTATACTTTGCAGAAATATCTCAAATAGAACTAACCTACCAAATATTAAAAATCATCTCCTCTCAGAAAAAAATTTATTCCAAAAATAAACTTCTTTCAAAAGAAGCAGAATAAAGCATTACAAAACACAATCACCAAAAGGGTATATGATAAAACCAACTATTTACAGTTACAAATATATAATAAATTTTAGAATCTAGATGGTAGGCTTATGGGTATTTACTGGATAATTCTTTTAACTCTCTGTATATTTGACAATTTCAAAAATATTAGCGAAAAAAAACAGAAAAAATATTCAGAAAAAAAAGAAAACCACCAAAAAACTGAATTAAACTCTCCTGAAGTGGACATATATGTATATAACAACCAGAGAGCTGAAAATGTGAAAGGATTTACGCTATTTGTGAGGTTAAAAAAGTCATAAGGATACGCTGGGATTCTGAGATCATTGATAAGATACTGTAAATTATTCTTGGCTATTTCAGGAGCCCAGTAGTCTGTCTTTTTTTAATCTCATAAAACCCCCAATTAAAGAACACCACTAGATATTATTTTAGGTATTTACCTGGACTGGATGCTCCTAAACTATCATAGCCAAGATTTTGGTTCCCAGAGAGAGCAAATAAAGATAATGGTGGCAGACCGGTGTCTTAATAGGAAATTCTTCTATCTGAATGTTTAATTCATTGCCAATACATTCCTTAGAAAGTTGCTGAGAGGATTAAAGGCTTGTGTAACATCTAGATGAACACCTGGCCCACAGTAGGTGCTCAAAAATGTTAGTTTCCCTTCTCTTCCCCATCAAGTTTCAATCCTTGTGAATCCCTCCACCTTTAGTACCAGGTTGGTTGTACCTTAGCAAAAAAAAGGGGAAGGGGGAGAAAAAAAGAGAAGAAAAATGTCACTTGTTGTCTAGATCTCACCATTAAATTCAAGGTGCACTTTACCTTATTTAAATTAACTTCAGTTTTACTAAGAGAATAGCTGTCCACAAGCTGTGGCCACATATCTCTAAGAATATACTGCGCCCTAATGCTCAAAGCTCTATTTCTGATTATTACAAAAGATTTAACTAATTTTTAAAAGTACATCACAGGCTGAATTACATGAACTATAACATGCTTATTGCAGGAAATTTGAAAAATATAAAATGGAGAGTAACTATAATCCTACTATGCTAATTAGTTATATTTTAGTGATAAAAGCTGATTATTCACCCAGTTGATTATTCAGAGGAAGAGAATTTAAGTGCCTCAATGACCGAGGTACTGTTTTGGCATGGTGCCTTATGTATTCTCCAATGTACAGTGCTCCATCACACGGCAACTCAAATGAAATCAACCAATTCCTCCCCAAGTTCATTTTCAGTTTGACATTCCCCCCAATCAGACCACTAAACATTTTAATTATCCATTTCTATACCGGCTTTGTTCTTTACTTAAGATGATGAAGCGTTACTCGCTCAGTCGTGGCCGATTCTCTGCAACCCCGTGGACTGTAGCTGCCAGGCTCCTCTGTCCATGGAATTCTCCAGGCAACAATACTGGAGTGGGTAGCTACTCCCTTCTCCCGGGGATTCTTCCTGACCCAGGGATTGAACCTGGGTCTCCTGCACTGCAGGAGTATTCTCCACCGACTGAGCCAGCAGGGAAGCCCATGATTAAGATGATACTACTATGTGTGGCATGCTGCAATCCATGGGGTCGCAAAGAGTCGGACACGACTGAGCGACTGAACTGAACTATATATATAATTTTGTACCCAGACGAGCTCACTCCAGAAAATATTTCTAATTCAACACCTGATAAAAACACATTCCACAGTGCTTTTTTAGGGGACAGCACGGCTCATTATTACTATACTAAAAGCTGAGACTGCAAGAGAGTAAAAAGGGATTTGTCAATTGCAATGCTGGGATCCATAAAAGGAAATTAAGAGGGGAAGTAATCCTCTTAATTATATTAGTACAACCTCCCCAAAGAATTCTGATGAGTAAAACTTATCTGATGGAAAAAAATACACATTAAAAAAAAATCAGATCTAGTGATAAGAGATACTTCCAACTACCAGATATGAATAAATATAACTCTTGTTAACTAAATCTACTAGTTTTTGAAGAAGTACAGGGAAGTCCTTGTACTATTTACTTTTTAAAAATGTCATATACATTCATTATTTGTTACAAAGCAGGTAATAAAAATAAAAACACTGAACAGCAAAATAAATAAGGTAGTAATCAAAATATAACCCAAAGTGTAAAATATATATCCATGAGTCCTGATATACATGACTGAATAAATAAAGAATACACAAATCTGTGCAGGAATCCAAATAATGTATGAAGATCAGTGCTCCCTCAAGGAGGGGGACTGTGACTCCCGATGGCCTAAGTGGGCTGTGCACAGTGACTCTCTCCCCAAACCACAGTATGGGTGGGAAGAGTAATTTTACAAGAGAGAAACCAGACAAACACTGCCTCAATCAGATGACCCAAGTTAACATCACTGGTAATAAATCACGCTGGTGGCAGGTACTCTGGATAAGATGACGAGGAGGGCACTTCACCTTTGTGGCCTTCCTCCCCAAAATACACAGCACAAGGCTAACTCTGAGAAGAACACGAGACAAATCCATGTTGAGGGCATTCGTTTAAGTCCCTGGCCAGCAATCCTCAAAACCTGTCAAGGTCATCAATAAGGGAAATCTGAAAACCTGTGACATCCGAGAGAGACAGGATGACTAAACATAGTGTGGTGTCCCAGAAGGGATCATGAGACAGAAAAAGGACATTAGATTAGGGCTGAGGAAATCTGAATAAAGTATAGATATAAGTTATTAAATACATCAACACTGGTTCATCAGTGATGACAAACACACCACACTAATATGAAAGTCGCTCAGTTGTGTCCGACTCCTTGCAACCCCATGGACTATCCAGTCCGTGGAATTCTCCAGGCCAGAATACTGGAGTGGGTAGCCTTTCCCTTCTCCAGGGGATCTTCCCAACCCAGGGATCAAACCCAGGTCTCCTGCACTGCAGGCAGATTCTTCACCAGCTGAGCCAGGATGTAAGACGCTGATAATAAGGGAAGCCTACCGCAGGGTATGCGAAAAACCCTCCATGCTATCTTAGCAACTTTTCTGTAACTCTAAAATTATTCTAAAATTGAAAGTTAAAAAAAAAAAAAAGGCAAAGAGTAAATTTTAAAGGAACACCATTTCTCACAATTAAAAACAGGACTCCCCAAAAGATTTATTAATAAAATTTGTGAATTAAAAAACAAATATAATTTGCGGAATATCAGCAATGAGTAAGACAAGGTACCAAACACTAAAATGCATAGGGTCCCTAATTTAAATTAGGATGAACAAGGTTCTATTGGGAAAATATTATAAAGAATTAAAGTAAAATAGTCATACTTGAAAATTTTAATACATTTTTAAATTTTGTAGTGATTTCACACCAAGAGTTTATCTCAAAAAGTAAAATCTAACAAAAAGTAAAATGAGAAGAATTTCCCACTCACCATTAGCTGCCGCCAGGAAGGATTTGTTACTGCCCCGAGCTTTATTGGTCAGGTCTTCAGTTATGTCCATGTGCCGGTGGATTTCTTCACGCATTTCTTCTAGAATTTTGCAGAGTTCTGCCTCCCAGTAATCTTTGTCTAGACAGTCAATTAACTCTGCCAGTTGGACCTTTGTGCTGTAGTACCAGATTTTCTTTTCATTTTCATTTTCTGTGTCTTCTTCTCTGTTTAAGAAAAAGCACAAACACACTTTATATGTTAGACATAATGGCACTTATCTGACAATTTTATCTATCCAGTGAAAGTTAAAATACATAACACAAAGACCGCACACTAAAGTTCAATATATTTACACTTATTCCCAAGAGATCGTCAAGTTTCATTCAAATTCAAGGTACTCACTTGAACTTCTATTTTGATTTCCTAGCCCAACATAGACAGCATATTAAAAAGCAGAGACATTCCTTTGCCAACAAAGGTCCATAGCCAACAAAGCTATGGTTTCACCAGTAGTCATGTATGGATGTGAGAGTTGGACTATAAAGAAAGCTGAGCGCCGAAGAATTGATGCTTCTGAACTGTGGTGCTGGAGAAGACTCTTGAGAGTCCCTTGGACTGCAAGGAGATCCAACCAGTCCATCCTAAAGGGGATCAGTCCTGAATATTCATTGGAAAGACTGATCCTGAAGCTGAAGCTCCAATACTTTGGCCACCTGATGCGAAGAACTGCCTCACTGGAAAAGACCCTGACACTGGGAGGGACTGGGGGCAGGAGAAGAAGGGGACGACGGAGGATGAGATAGCTGGATGGCATCACCGACTCGATGGACATGAGTTTGAGTAAATTCCAGGAGTTGGTGATGGACAGGGAGGTCCATGGGGTCACAAAGAGCTGGACATGATGGAGCGACTGAACTGAACTGAACCTAGCCCACAACAGCTTAGGATAAAATGTAGTAAATGTAGATAAATGTAGCTTGTAGTAGTGGGAAGAGAAGAATTAGTACAGCAACAAAGAAAGATTTCTAAAAACATGACACTCAGAAACAGGACCTTAAGACTGAGACTGTGTGAGTACTTGGTGGAGGATGGTCTTGGCGACACTTCGGTCAACATTAAGACCATCACTGTAACACCAGCACGCACAGAACTTGAACCAGAAATATTTAAGCTCTGTCCAGTACCTGACAGGTACAGAGCAGGATCATGTTACACTACAGTTTAGAAACATTTCCACCAAAATGGTGGAAATGCTTTGTTAGATCTTGGTCCTTGAATGAATCATCTCAATTGAGTGACAATATCTCATCACTCTTCTTGCCTGTGGACAATCCAAGCTCAAACTGGAAAAGAGCTGAGCAGCTTCCTGTCCTGCTTAAATCTCTCTAAAGATGCCACTGACTTGTAATGGAGGCAGACACTTGCACACGAACAGTCACTGATTAAAAACACAAGGCAAATTAATGTCTAGCGCCAGACTTAAAGAAACACATGTGATGGTAGTTCTTCTTTCATTCAAAAGAATTCAGGATTCCATAGGCATGCATTAATACATGCTTAATACATGCATTAATACTTGTCTTTCTCTTTCTGACTTATTTACTCTGTATAATAGGCTCTAGGTTCATCCACCTCATTAGGACTGACTTAAATGTGTTCCTTTTTTATAGCTGAGCGATATTCCATTGTATATATGTACCACAATTTCTATCCGTTCACTGAGGGTGGGACCAATTAAGAGAATAGCATGGAAACATATAGTTACTATATGCAAAACAGACAGCAAGTGGGAATCTGCTGTGTCACACAGGGAGCTCAACTCAGTGCTGTGACAACCTCAAGGGGTGGGATGGAGAGGGAGATGGGAGCAGGGTTCAGGAGGGAGGGGACATATGTACACTTGTGGCTGATTCATGTTGATGTACGCAGAAACCAACACAATATTGTAAAGCAATCATGCTTCAATTAAAAAAAATTGTTTAATCAGGAATATGTGTGAAGTAGCTGACAAGAACAAGTCTAACTTTCCTACTTGCTCAAAGGCAAACTGATGGAGCTGAAAGAAGAGGACTTTAAGAAAGATCTGGCTTTAAATGGGCTCAGTCACTTATGATATGCAAACGTGGACAGGACACAACCTCTCTGAGTGTCTGAGCCACTTTACTCACCTCACTGGCACCTGGCACAAGACAGGACCTGTCTTGAGGGTCACTGTGAGATATTATAAAGCAAATAAAGGTATTCTAATAAGGCATCTTATTAGAGTTAAGTGTTATAGTGCCTGGAAACATCACTGACAAGTGAGAAGTGTTAGTGGCTTAGCTGTGTCCAACTCTTTGCAACCCCATGGACTGTAGACTGCCAGGCTCCTCCATCCATGGAATTTTCCAGGCAAAAAAACTCGAGTGGATTGCCATTTCCTACTTCACGGGATCTTCCCAACCCAGGAATCAAACCCGTCTCTTGTGTCTCCTGCACTGCAGACAGATTTTTTATTGTCTGAGCCATAATGACCAATAAATAGAAAATATTATTGTTACTAGTAAGGCAGTAAATAAATTAAAATGTAGTAGAACTCCAGGAATGACACATTCAATAATTTTGAAGAAAGACAGGATATATTAAATCATGGATAAATAAAAGGATAACAAACTTAACAAAAATTTTTAAGAAAAAAGGTTTAATAAAGGGTCCCTGTTATCTAGCTTTGCTTTTTCAAATAGGCATCTAGCGACATATGATCTCTCTCTGATAGAGGCTTTTCACAAAAATTTCTGAAAATCATTTTTTTAAGCTGCTCTGGATTTTACTTTACAATAGCTATTTTTACTGACTTCTTATGACTGAATGACAGAGAAGGCAATGGCACCCTACTCCAGTACTCTTGCCTGGAAAATCCCATGGACGGAGGAGCCTGGTGGGCTGCAGTCCATGGGGTCAGTGGGAGTCGGACATGACTGAGCAACTTCATTTTCACTTTTCACTTTCATGCATTGGAGAAGGAAATGGCAACCCACTCCAGTGTTCTTGCCTGGAGAATCCCAGGGACAGGGGAGCCTGGTGGGCTGCCGTCTATGGGGTCACACAGAGTTGGACACGACTGAAGCGACGTAGCAGCAGCAACAGCAGCATGACTGAATGAAAACAATGGTCTATTGCAATTTAGAATGCTAAAGATGTCAGAATCCTCTAATCAAAAGATTAACAGGGAATGCCCTGGTGGTCCAGTCACTAGGACTCTGCTTCCACTGCCGAGGACCCAGGCTGAATCCCTGGTTGGGGAACTAAATGCACACAAGCCCTGGGACATAGCCAAAAATAAATAAATAAAAAGCTTTCCAAAGGCAATACCATAACAAACACATTCTCAGGTGGCTCAGTGGGAAGAATTCACCCGCCAAAGCAGGAGACCCAGGAGACCCAGGAGACCCAGGTTCAATCCCGGGGTCAGGAAGAGCCTGTGGAGTTGGAAATGGTTACCTGCTCCAGTATTTTTGCCTGGGAAATCCCATGGACAGAGGAGCCTAGTGGCTTACAGTCCATGGGGTTGCAGAGAGTCAGACACGAATGAGTGACTTAGCATGCACACACACCAAATCAGAACGTACACAGTGAGCTTTGACCAAGCACAAGAGTTACAGGACAACCTAACTATTTTCTAAGATATCAATCTTATGGATTTTTCCTCTGTTATGAACATTATCAAATTTTTTTCTTACCTGTTTGCTTTTATCTTTATACAGAAATATCTACAAATTTCAATGGAATAAGAAAAATAGTCTACATAAAAACATTTTGGGGGTAGAAATACAATTTACAAGCATAAGAATGAGATGTTAAGAAAGCAAAGTTAATCAAGCAACTCACAAGCTACTCAAAGGGTCCCTATCAAATGACTAAATTAGCCCATGCTAGCATTTTCAGAATTTCTATCTTAACAGAGAACACTTAATTTTTTAATCTTAATTTTCATCTTAAGAGAGAATTCAAAACTTCATAACAGTGGCAGTCCATTCTAGATTGAAACTGTTCCATTCGAAAGTTTTTTCCCTTTTAAGAGAAGATACACATACCTAGTTATTTCCATCAATCCATCCTGCTAGAATTCTCTGAATTGAATCTAACACCTCCTCCACACAGTCCTTCAATTCTTTCACATCTATAATTTTACCACTTTTTTCTTTTATCTTAGATGATAAAATACTTTAATCATTTCTCACACAGCACGTTTTCCAGTTTTCACTACACTGATATTCTTCCCCTAAATGTACAGTTTGTCAATGTCCTGCTAAAAATAGCCCTATTTTTTATTCTGCTCATCAAAGATAATACTCAACACTATTTTTTTTTCTTCTTGAGGCTGCAGGAGGATAAATTCATCAAAAGCATAAAGTAGTAAAACTGAGTGAACAATAATGGGGAATGCTTTCAGAGAAAAGTTGTTTTAATACTGATGTACTCATTTACACAATTTAAATAACCAAGATTATTTCTTCTAATTGTAAAGGTGACAACAGCTTTCCTGTAGGAATATACATCAATTTGTAGGTCTGGCTGTGTATGGGGTTATAACCTGTTTTCTACAGAAGCTCTGTCTCTGCATTGCTCCTTCTGCACCCCCAAACTGGCCCAGCTTCTGTGAAGTCACTGATCAGCTCAAGGAGCTCACAGGCTGGAGGGGAAGGACAGGCTGGAATGAAAATATTTGCCAAAAATGCAATTAAGCGCAAGTTTCCAGATTCTATGCCTATGTTTTAAAGTCTGTTTGGCTTCTACTTAGGCAAGATAAGAGGTTAATGACTAACAGTTAAATTTTGAGTTTCATTTCTAAACAAAGCCACAGAAACTAAGAGTAAGGAACGCTAGTGTGGTGCGTTGACTAGTACCCCAGAAATGCATGTCCACTTGAGACCACAGAATGTGACCTTATTTGGAAATACAGTCTTTGCACCTGTAATTATCTAGGGGGAGAAGGCAATGGCACCCCACTCCAGTACTCTTGCCTGGAGAATCCTATGGACGGAGGAGCCTGGTAGGCTGCAGTCCATGGGGTAGCTAAGAGTCAGACACGACTGAGCGACTTCACTTTCACCTTTCACTTTCATGCACTAGAGAAGGAAATGGCAACCCACTCCAGTGTTCTTGCCTGGAGAATCCCAGGGACGGGGGAGCCTGGTGGGCTGCCGTCTATGGGGTTGCACAGAGTCGGACACTACTGAAGTGACTTAGCAGTAGCAATTATCTAGGGATCTTGAGATGAAATCATTCTGGATTTGGGTGAGCCCTAAATCAAATGACTGCTATCCTTGTAACAGGAGAAGATTCAAAGAGACACATGGAGAAGGTGATGTGAAGATGGAGGCAGAAATCTGAGTGATGTACCAGTCTGCAAGCTGGGAAACGCCAAGGACAGCCAGCAACCACGCAGAAGCTAGGAGAGGCGCAAGAAACAATCCTGCTGACATGGATTTCAAACTCTCAGCCCCAGAATCATGACAGAATAAATTCCTGTTGCTTTAAACAACTCAACTTGAGGCAATTTGTTATGGCAGCCCTAGGGAACCAAAACAGATTTGGATACTGGGAAATGAAAGTGCTATTGTAACAAATACCTAAAAATGTGGAAGCAGCTTAGGAACTGGGTAATGGGAAAAGGCTGGAAGAATCTTGGGCCACTTGACAGAAAAGGCCTATCTTGAATACACAGAGGCTGGCAGAAACTGGAATTGTGCTACCATAAGCCAAGGAACACCTCAGGTACCAGAAGATGGAAAAGGCAAACAAAGAATTCCTTCCTAGCGCCTCTGGAGGGAGCACAGCCCCACAGACACCTTGATTTTAGACTTCTAGCCTCCACAACTATAAGAATGTGAATTTCTCATTATAGTTTGTTGCAGCAGTCACAGGAAACTAATGCAGCTCAAGATTCAGAGATCAAAGGCAGCCCAAGCAGGGTAAGAGCACACATTCTGGGTCAGAATGCCTGGGACTGAATCCTGATTCTGCCACTTGCTAGTATCACACCGGATAAGTTATTTAAACTTGCGATGCCTCAACTTCTCCATCTGTAAAATGGGAGTGACAGTATTTATATATCAAAATGCTGCTGTGAGGATTAAACAAATTAAAACTGTAAAGTGCTTCAAATACTGACAGCATATAGTAGGTGCAGTATGCACAGTTGCTACTATTTTGCTCATCTTATGAAGTATACGATATCTACCTTAAAACAAATAATTACAGCAGAGTGTGTTTTGTTTTTGTTTTTAAGTTGTCTCAGGGTGCAAGTGGGAGAGAATTTCAGGGGGGAAAGTTCTAGGAAATGGCATATATAGGCTGACTTGAAAGATAAGTTAGTTGAAAGGCCTTGAGTTTTTTGGTTTGCCTGGGTGCTTTTTATTTGTTTTGTTTTGGGTGGTGGAAAGCAAGAGAATAGGGCTTCCCTGGTGGCTCACTGGTAAAGAATCTGTCTGCAATGTAGGAGGTGCAGGTTCAGTCCCTGGGTCAGGAAGATCCCCTAGAGAAGGAAATGGGAACCCACTCCAGTACTCTTGCCTGGAGAATTCCATGAACAGAGGAGCCTGGCGGGAAGCGGCCCACGGGGTCACAAAAGAGTCAGAGAAGACTTAGTGACTGAACAACAACAAAGGTAGAGAATATACAAAACTAGAGATCTATGGACTTTCTGTTACGGGCAAACGAAAGCATGTAATTGAAAAGTTGTTCAACTTGGGGGTAAAGGAGAGCTGACCAGAGAGGCTGTTTTAAAAACAGTCCAACTATGGACTAGAAAACACATTGGGGAATGGGGAGTCACACACAGACCGGTTTGGAGACAACTCAACCAATATAACTGAGATGATGTTGACACTGAGCACGGAGAGAAAGAGATTCAATACTGAAGAGATAATTACAAGGTATAAAAAAACAACACAGGACAGGAACCCATTTCCAGGTTTCTAGCTTGAGGAGCAGGCAGGATGGTGATCCCATCACGAAGATGGTAACACTGAGTGAAAGGCAGGTAATGGGGGCAAGTGAGGCTTTAGGTTTCAGACGTGCTGCATCCGAGGAGCCTGCTATGTGGACCTGTCCAGGAGGCTGATGGATACGCACAACTGGACATGGGCAGAAGGGTTACACGTGTGAGGTCTGATGGCAACTGAGTCAACCAGTAAATAGGCACCTTATGGCTGGAATGGGGAGGTACAGGTAGAAAGCTGTACAGATTAAAAAGGATAAATTAGTTCTGGAAAGTGAAAAAAATGCAGAGCTTTAAAATGCTATGTTCAAGGTAATTTCATCCAGAACAGACAGTGAGAGGAAAAGGTGCTAATCTAATCTGGTACTTCCTACTTTATTAAAAGCTCCAATTTCAGAGCAAAGGACTGACAGAATGAAAGCAATATTTAAGAAAGACTGGCCCTCATGTATCAGACTGGAACTGATCTCTAAATTGTTTGCTCAATATTCTGGTTCTTCAGGTAGACTATAAACTCATGCGTAAGAACTTTTATTCACTAACCTATCCAAATAACATTTTAAATGACTACTAAATAAAAGCAGTAATAGGGAAACTTTAATGCCTATAAAGTATTAGCATTACAATGAAAAAGTTTTCACTGGAACTTCCTTGGTGGTCCAGAGGTTAAGACTGTGCTTCCACTGCAGGGGGCAAGGGGTTCACTTCCCGGTGGGAAAACTGAGATCCTGCCAGCCTCAGCCAAAAAAAAACAAAAAAGTGATTACTGCCCCAGACTTTGTTTCAGACATAACCCCTTGGACAACAGGTCCACTTATTCATCATTTTAAGCTTCTGGACTTTCCCAGAAAGCATACACCAAATCTCTATATAACCTGAGCAATTTACATTGTTTCAAAACTTTTTATCAGGAATCCACATATAATCTACCACAAGGGGGCGCTTAAATGGAAATAGTTTTGATCTAACTTTGAAAAAGATGTAACATCTTTCATATTTACTCAAATTATTGACAAGGAATGACTCATTAACAATGATATTGAAATCTTTGTATCAGACTTTACAAAGAAAACAGTCAAAATGTTACAACACATGAAAAAAGATACTATCCTAATTCATCTGAAATCTTCCATTAAATTTTGTGTACTTTATTAAGAAAGGAAATTTGGGGACTTCCCCGGTAGTCCAATGGCTAAGACTCAGAGCTCTGAATGCAGAGGGGCGTGGGTTCAATCCCTGGTCAGGAAACTAGATCCCACGTGATGTGACTAAGACCTGGCACAGTCAAATAAATAGATATTTAAAAAAAGAAAAAGAAAAGAAAGGAAATTTGAGGGAATATGATTGAAGCTTTTAAAACAAATGAATGTAAGTGAATAGTTTCAATGCCAAATATGTAATTTATTATTAAATAATAACAACACATTCTTATTATTACACATTACACTGGGACTTCCCTGGTGATCAGGTAGGTAAGAATCTGCCTTTCAATGCAGGGGATAAGGGTTTGATCACTCTTCAGGGAACGAGATCCCACACGCTGCAGGGCAATTAAGTCCATGCACCAAAGCTAGAGAGAAACCCTCATGCCGCACAATAAAGAGCCTGTGTGCCTCAACTAAGACCCAGCGCAGCCAAACATATACGTAAAAGAATTTTACAGATTATTTCATCTCATTGATGTATCACAAATCCACCCACAGGAACCTTCTTGAGTCCTTTGACTCCTGTAATTTCAAAGGCTTGCACTTTATTTAACCACATTCAATGAGTCTTCTCTTCTCCTTGTCTGAGTGTTGTTTTATATAAGATGCTGATTTATCAAGAAACAACTTTTTTGGAACACCACTTATTTATGTCATATTTTCTAAAAATGCCTTTGTTTCAAATTTATAAGATCTCAGACAAATCCAGCCTCAACAGAGCCAAAATCATTATACTATTTTTCTTTAAGCACCGCTTTTAACAACTAAAACAACGCAAGCTGCAGGCTTCTCAAGATGAGGGCTTAGCAGCTAGACTACAGTATAAAATTAGTTATTGAAAATATTCTTGGGAGTTCCCTGGCGGTCCAGTGGTTAGGGTTCTCACTGCCATAGCCCGGATTCAATCCCTGGTCAGGGAATTAAGATCCTGCAAACCACATGGTGTGGCCAAAAACAAAGAAACAAGAAAAAAGAAGATTCTTAAAAATAGGTCCTGGAAAAAAAAATTTTTTTTTTAGGTTCTACTTCCTAATAGCCAAAGAGTCTTGGGCAAGTCCAAGAGCAACTTATTTAACTTCTCTTGAGTTTTAGTTTTTCACCTATGAAATGCAGACAAGAACAGTACCTACATTATTGGGTTGCTGTGAGGATTAATTTTAAAAATGTATTTATAAAATGCTTATTAGAAAACTGAACGCACACATTATTCTACATGGAAAAACTGAGAAGAAAAACATCATTATATATTCCTTTTTATATGAAATGCTTAGAAAAGGCGGTTTATACAAACAGCAAAGGAGTGATTTTCTAAGGCGTGAGATTAACTGTAGACAGACACGAAAACATTTTCATTCAGGATGACTGAAATGCAGAGTGACCAACCACGTGGATTTGTCTCAGAAGGAAACGTTTCCTGGGATGTGTGGCTTCCAGTGTTAATTTACTAAAATGATTGAACTGTACACCTATAACAACAGAATTTTATAATACATAAATTAATAAACAGCCCAGGGAATCCCCTGCTGGTCCAATGGTTAGGATCCTGAGCTTCTACTGTAAGGCGCAAGGGTTCCCCCTGGGTCAGAAAACTAAAATCCCACATGCCACGTGGTGTGACAAAAACAAAACAGGGGCAGGACAGGGAAGACAACAGAAGAGCCGGAGAAGAGGAGCACAGAGCAAGTATCCCCTGCTTCCTGATTTGTTCACAGCAACCCTGAGGACTCTGAGCCCGTGTGGGAAGGCACAGGAGACTGAGGGAGTGGGGCCTTAACTGCCAAGCTGCCTGCTGTCTAGAGCGTATAAGGCTCCCTGAAGGCAGTCACTGACTCTTCACTTAGAACAAAAGACTGCATTAAACTGCACACCAAAATGTGGTTACAGTGACCTCTCCATTTGTAATGACCTCGCCAACACGAGCTCCCATGCTACCATTCCCATAGCATAACGTGAGAAAGATGGAACGATAAACACCACAACCAGATACGTGGGAGGTATGGGGGCAAAAAAAGAAAATGGTATAAAATTTTAAATAACTGATAGAACCCAAAACACAAAATAGCATTTAAAAACATAATATACTGTTTCTCACGTCAGTGTCTGGATTAAGGAACAGACTGAATCCGCACGTCTCATTCATGCTGTCTCTTGAAACCCTCTTGCTGTGTGCTGTGCTGAGCCACTCAGTCGTGTCTCCTTCTGACCCCATGGACTGTAGCCCACCAGGCACCTCGGTCCAAGGCATTCTCCAGGCAAGAACGCTGGAGGGGGTTGCCATGCCATCCTCCAGGGGATCTTCCCAAACCAGGGGCTGAACCCAGGTCTCCTACATTGCAGGCAGATTTTTACCATCTGAGCCACCAGGGAAGCCCCTGGAAACCCTCTTAAAACTGCTAAAGAAATATTTTTAAAGACGTAAATGTACAGTACTTCCCTGGTGGCTCAGTGTAAAGAACTGGGTTGCCAGTGTAGGAGACACAGGTTCGATCCCTGGTCCGGGAAGATCTTACACGCCTCAAAGTAACTAAATGCATGGCCCACGATGATTGAGCCTGTGATCTAGAGCCTGGGAACAGCAACTACTGAAGCCCGTGCACCCAAGGGCCCGCGCTCCACAACAAGAGAAGCCACCGCAGTGAGAAGCCCACACACTGCAACCAGAGGGTAACCCCTGCTCGCTGCGACTAGAGAAAAGCCCGTGTGCCAACGAAGACCCAGCACAACCAAACAGATAAATAAAATTATAAAGTATGTTTGCATTTTTTAAAAAGATATAAACATAAAAGAATTAATAAACTACATAATCATAATTCAAAAAGATACATGCGCCCTTGTGTTCACCGCAGCACTAAACTGCCAGGACGAAAGAAGTGATGTAGATGCCCATTCACAGAGGACTGGATAAAGAGGATGCAGTACCTACGTACAGTGGAGTATTACTCAGCCATAAAAAAAATGAAGTAAGGACTTCCCTGGTGGTCCAGTGGTTAAGAATCTCTCTTGCAATGCAGAAGACGTGGGTTCAGTCCCTGGTCAGGGAACTAAAATTCCACATGCCTCAGAGCTACTGAGCCTGTGGGCCACAACAAAAGATCCCACGTGACGTAATGAAGATCCCAACTGCTGCAACTAAGACCTGACACAACCAAATAAATAAATATTTTTCTAAAAAGAACGAAATATGCCATTTCACAGCAACATGGATGGAACCAGAGACTCTTAAACTAAGTGGAGTAAGTCAGAGAACAACAAATACCTTATGCTATCGCTTACATATGGAATCTAAATAAAGGGTACAAATGAACTGGTCTATGAAACAAACAGCATTACAGATGGAGAAAACAAATGCATGGTTAGCAGTGGGTAACTGTGAGGAGGGATAAACTGGGAGACTGGGATTGACAGATATACACTACTATATATACAGCAGATAACTAATAAAGACCTACGGTATGGCACAGGGAACTCTACTCAATACTCTGCAATGGCACATATGGGAAAAGAATTTTTTAAAAAGTAGGTATCTGTATGCGTACACCTGAAACTAACATAAAATTGTTAATCAACTATACTCCAGTAAAAATTTAAAAAAAAAAAACAAAAGATTAGAGAAAATAAAAATAACAACAATAACAAAAACTGAAAGCAGGAAAGCAAATGGACAAGTGGTAACTGCCTTTAACAGAGCCAAGAAAGTGCAGCCTGAAATATAAAGGGTGCAGCTGAGAACCAGCAATCACAATCCTCAGAAGACACTGAAATGCGGAGGGAATATCCACAGCAGAGATCTAGAGACCACTTACCTACCCACTTTAAGCCACTAAAGGTTTAGATACCACAGGAGGTAAAAGTGAGGTTCTCTGGACTGGGGGACACCGGGAAAACCAAGGAACTGAGTGGCTCTGCACACAGTATGGAGAAGCCTCTTGACAGTCCCTTGGGCTGCAAGGAGATCCAACCAGTCAATCCTAAAGGAAAGCAACCCTGAATATTCACTGGAAGGACTGATGCTAAGGCTCCAATACTTTGGTTACCTGATGCAAAGAGCCAACTCACTGGAAAAGACCCTGATGCTGGGAATGATTGAGGGCAGGAGGAAAAGGGGGCAACAGAGGATGACGGTTGGATGGCATCATCAACTTAATGGACATGAGTCTGAGCAAACTCCAGGAGATAGTGAAGGACAGGGAAGCCTGCCATTCTGCAGTCCATGGGGTCAGAAAGAAGCAGACACAACTGAGCGACTGGACAAAAAACAAAGCACATAGTTAAATGTGCCATGCATGGTAAATGCAGCCCACGTTCTCCACCCAGCCAGCCAGACCCTCATGCTCCATGCAGGACACGAGAAAAGGCTTCTCTGGACTACCTGACCAGCTCAAGAGGAAGGGCTAAAGATAGTGAGTGACACTGGGGATCACCAAGAACAAAGATTAAGAAAAATCACCTAAAGGTTAAGCTCAAAATTGACATAGCCTACCCACTTGCTCAGAACTTCCCAACAGCTGTATAATCCCACAGTGTTAATCAATCAAGAGCAGAAAACTAAAGATTTAACAGACATCTAAGGATGGAAGAAACAAAACAAACAGCAGGGAGAAGCAGATTAGAAGAAACAGAGGGAAAAAATATATGAAGAACAATCAAAAATACCTTCAAAAGCAAGAGAGATTTTTCTTTCCAGAAAATAAAAGACCAGGATTTTATGTTATTTTTAGAAAATGAGGATGATTTTTAAGAACAAAAGAGCTCTTAAAAAATAAAAATATGATAGGAAAGGAAAAATAAATACTCGGGCTTGAAGACCAATCTTCAGAAAAATCTTTCAGAAAAACTGGGCAACACATACGCACACCGAGCAACACGCGTGCGTGCACACACACACCCACGCACTGCAAAGAAGACAGAGAGGAAAACTGGAGAGAAAAGATAAAATCAGGAGGCCAAAACAGGAAGTCCAACACTCAATAAGATAATAGTTCAAGAAAAATGAAACAGGGAATTAGGAGAGGAGGAAGTCCTCAAGGGAAGTTCTCAGAACTGACTCCACTGTCAGGCTGCAAGCATCAGCCCACCACACACACAATGGACAAAACAGACCCACAGGAGGCCCCATCACTCGACAGCTGCAGGAAACACCGAGGCAGAGAGAAGGCGCACAAAGCTTCCAGCTAAGTCCAAACTGGTTACACACAAAGAATCAGTGAGTTCTCAACAGCAACACTGCAAGACGACAACTGTACAAAACTCCGAAATTCGCTGTGTATTCTGTACCATTTTTAAAAACTAAGGGTGGGCCTGGCTAAGCTCCTCCTCTCTACCTGGCCTGGTCTGGCCGTATGCTGATGAAGTTCTCTCTCCCCTCTCCTCTCTTTCATTTCATCCCACGATGATTTCTGCTTTGACCTACTTCTGAGAGCTTGAAGAAGGCTCTGAAAACTTCAGAAGCTGAAACTACAAGGCAGCCCGGCCTCTCTGACCATACTTCTACAGGCTGTCCAAAACCAAGTCCACACGGCAACCCTGTCCCTCACCCTCACTGAGGTCAACCCTCTGCTTCCCCAGACCTTCTCCTACTCTTCCCACTGCCCTGCCTGGAAGCAATCTCTTGAAAACTCTCAGGAAAGCACAAGCCAAGACTACGACCATGAGTTCGTCGGGTTCATCTTCTGGGAGACTGCAAGCAATGTGACAGCACCGATCTTTCCTGAGACAGCTGGTTTGTTCTTGCTGCTCCGTTTCATTACAGGTACAGCAAAACTAAAAAGAGAAGCAAGAAAATCCTAACACCAAAGTGAGGATGGAGACTATCCTGGGGGGTGGGAGCAGGGGTCAGGGGAGGCGCAGGGAATCTAATGGGGGAAGGGCCCACAGTGGCATGTGGCTTTCCACCTAGTCATTAATGTCTTTAAGTAATTTTAAGTAATTAATTTTTCCATCCTAAGTATTGAATACAATGGTATATACTTTGCTTTTTCTCATAAACCCTTCTGTCCCTACCATTGTAAAAACTTGTTTTAATGTACATATTCCTTCAAGTTAGTAGTTATTAAACTATACAACTCATTGGGCTTCCCAGACGGTGCTAGTGGTAAAGAATCAACGTACCAATACAGGAGATGTAGGACACACAGATTTGATCCCTGGGTGGAGAAGATCCCCTGGAGAAGGACATGGCAATCCACTCCAGTATTCTTGCCTGGAGAATCCCATGGACAGAGGATCCTGGCAGGCTACAGTCCACTGGGTTGCAAAGAGTCAGACGCTACTGAAGCGACTTAGCACGCACGCATACAACTCATTATTAAATCACAAAACTCTGTATCACATCGGCAGCACAGCTCTGCTACATCAATCATGAAGGAAGCTGGCTTAATTTTAAATACACACACACACAAAATCTAAGACCAGATTTACTCACATTATGAGTCTTCGGTTTAGGAACCAGTATTTCCTCCGACTTCTGTCATATCCGATAGGTTCGTGTCGAATATAGGGTTTGTTTTTTTGGATTTCAGCAACGCAGTCAGTCACACCAGGCACCTTATGTGCTACACAGACTTCACACTGCCACTCATCCTCCGGCACCTCCTCGAGCGGCGGCTTCACGCATTCCAGGTGGTACACCGCCGAGCAGGTCTCGCAGCAAAGCAAGTCCCCGAGCTTGTGGCAGACCCGACAGTGGTCGTCGTACTGGATCACCCCTTCTGACATCAGCTCCTCCCGGGCGATGTTTGTGGTGAGAAACTGATCGACTAGGAACTGCAGAACTTTGATTTTGTTCTCTACTGGTCCGTAAGGATAGTCCTCTGCTTCTTGGTAAGGAAGAACGTGATGGTACTCCTTGTCACTCTCACAGTACACCCGCAGCACCTCTGGCCACGTCATGCCATCGATGAAATACAGCGTGGAATTCACGCTGTCTTTCAGATCGGCGGGTCCAAAGGTAGTATTGGAAGTGTCTTCTTCACGCAAGACTGCTTTCAAAAGCACGACGTGCATCTCTGCCATAAGTGTGCACTGCTCTTGACTCACCAGAGCTGCACAGAAGTCCTCAAAGCGAAAAGGAGATAACCTTAGAACCGTGCCAAAGTTCCGCAGTACCTCATAAATGGCAATAACATTCATTATATGCTCGTTAGGCACCATTAAATCCTCAGAGGACTTGGGAAATTCAAGGGGCGGGATGTCTTTTTCTTCCAATATTGGAGAACGAGGCCGATGTACTCTTGGTTTTCGCCTACCTGTAAAGAAAGAAATGGTATAGTTACAAATCAATACCTCATTTCTATGAACTACAGGTTTTCCAGTTTTTCCTGTTTGGATGTATACCCCCGAAAAAAGATATGTCATACTTCTATTTTTCTAATAACTGCCAAGTTCAAAGAACACCAAGAAGCAATGATTTAGCTCTGATCTTGAAGTCTGTAGAAAATCCAAATGCAAAGTTTTCCCATTATATCCCAAACTAGAAGTACCAAAAAAAAAAAAAAAATTGCAATTATATTCAGTTCTCAATTACCTAGAGGGGTTAACTGGTTTACAGGTAACCACGATAAAAAAAAAGTTAACAGTGTATTTGTGAAAGACCCGATGAGAATATAAATGAAAAGAAGACATCTCCAAGAGAACAGGCGCAGCATGGTGCCCCGCTGCACTAGGAAACGGCTCTCAGCAACCAGACAGGAAGTCCACTGGTGCCTCGGCCCTTTCCTTGGCCAGAAGTTCTTCCTGAGTGCCACGGTGACGCTCAGGTTAGGGCTGAGACAGAAAGGAAGGAGGAAGAGAAGCAAGGTGCCAATACTGGGAGAAAATGAGGTCGGGGGTTCACGGAAGAAACAGACAACAGACGGTAATTTTTCAGCATAAATTCATCAACAGCAGGTGCCTGTTTGCCAGCTGACGAGCTGCGATGTCCAGTCTAGGAATACCTATGTAGGTAAATAAATACACCAATATATATCACTTGAGAGCTTAGTTTATAACAAGCATGCATATTTATTCAATCCTCTGAAAAAGTCTATTAAGTATTTTAATAAGAAAACCTGTGGGAAGAAACAAGTTTCTCTTAAAATGCTATGCCTGCATTACTATTATTACACTTTCCAATGATGTTTACAGAACAAGAAATGTATTTTTATTTTTTTATTTTTTATTTTTTTGGTTTTCTAACCTATTTTTATTGCATCAATAAAAACATGTACAATACAGTACAAACAAATAATATAATATGGTAGGAATGAAAGAAGAGATACTTTGGGGGGAATATTTTCTCAAATATGGATATACGGGATCCAGAAAAACTGAAATGGTATAAGCTGGGACCTTGAAAGTTCTTCTTCATTGAATGATCCAAAGTGGTTTTCCTGGATTAAGTGCCTCATGTTCATTCTTGTGCCAGGAAATTCATTTGTTTCTGGATATATCTGAGCATTTAATTCAAACTCAACAAAATCGTGCAAATGTTTTGTAACTAAGTGTTCTTGAAGTGAGATATTATAGGATAAAGAAAAAGGAAGGGAAAAGTGTGATTATGGGGACTGTAATCTTCAGGGATTTAGAATACTGTAGACAGGTCAGTGGATGGACCCATCCTTGATGAGGTCATAGCATCACATTGCAGTTGTACCTTTTCGTAAATCATTGTCACTCTCACTGGCTTGGATTCAAGAGATTCTTCTATTGTCACTTCAACCTTCCCAATGTTATCAGTGATATCACTGTTATCACAACTCACTGAGTTCTCTCCAAAGAGGGAAGTGATGATATCTTCTCCAAATATCTTGAGACAGTTTTCAATGAGAAATTGTATGAAGAAGTCTTTTTGGTGAAGTTTTCTAATGCTGAGGTGCCAGAATTAAGCAGACAAAAAAATGCCTCTAGGTCGCAGTTATTTTCTCCTCCTCATTCCCTTGATCAATAACATCAAGCCATTTATGAGAGAGATGGGCTGAAAATATGCTTCCTTGGATGTTTTGAAGAAAATCCTTTAAGACGGATCCTACTACCAGTACAGATTCGTCATCCCAGTTCATTTTGAGTCCAGAGTTTAGTTTCTTCTTTAGGGCTCTGCAAGATTTTATACTGGCTGATTTTCTGAAGATGCCTTCGGTGAACAGCCCTTTTTGATTTATTAAGGAAAGCATATCCAGGATTGGGGTGGGCAGGGTGTCATTATCACACGCATCCTCAAGAGGAGCCCCAAAGACCTCTTTTGGCTTTGTCGGTGGTAGAGGTGGGTGTTGGTTGTCCTCGCGAGTCCTGGAGCTTCTCCAAAAGGCCCAGTTTTTGAACAGGACTCTTACAAACTGTCTTCTTATCTGAATCAAATGTAGAAGAGAGATTTTCACTAGTAGTAGTTTAGCTTATTTAGCCTCTTTCCACCCCTTACATTCAGCAGCATGTTCATGGCACAGGCTGCAACCTTCCTACTGTTATCAGTGATATCACTGTTATCACAACTCACTGAGTTCTCTCCAAAGAGAGAAGTGATATCTTCTCCAAATATCTTGAGACAGTTTTCAATGAGAAATTGTATGAAAGAAACCTCTGGGTCGCAGTTATTTTCTCCTCCTCATTCCCTTGATCAATAACATCAAGCCATTTATGAGAGAGATGGGCTGAAAATATGCTTCCTTGGATGTTTTGAAGAAAATCCGTGTTAAAGTATCTGACGATTTTTCTAATTCCTCACACTCCATGTGAAACACACTAGAAAAAGAATCGGAGCAATCTTCATCCACTATGAAAATGGTGCATTTCTGCACCTGCATGAAAGAGATAATAGTGGCAGCTATTTTCTTTAGAATTACTTCTAATGATTGTTGTTCTTCAAAAATTAAGCTAGCAAGGTCAAGCAGCACCTGATTTCTCTTGTTCTCCAGCAGTGAAGTCTCATAGAGCTGAGCATTATGAAGAACAATTCCACAAAATGCCAAGTAAGCAGCAAAGTCCTTTTCATCTTTTTCAGTGAATGTCCCACCATTTCCTGATTTCTTGTTGATGGCCTGGGCTACGCCAACAACCTCTTCCCTATGATTCTTAATTGGCATACAAAGAATACTTTGTGTCCTGTAGCCTGTAATTTGGTCAACTTCTGCATTGAATCGAGGATCCTATAGCGTTAGAAGACAGGAGAGGTACTTTCGCATTGGAGGCACCTGGCAGGGGCTCGACGAGGACTTCCAGAATCCAGGAAACATACTATTTCTTGATCCAGGTGGCAATTGCCAAGGTGTGTTCTTTTTATGAAAATTCACTGAGGTGTATACTTGTAGGCCAATGCATATACTTTCCTTTATGTATGCTGGCGCGCGGGCGGGGGCGAGGACACGACCCCGAGGAGGAAGATGAGAAGGAAAACGGTGGCCTCCAGCCCAGGGAGATTTGGGAAATTTGGAAGACTAATTCCGCACTGGGTGACAGCTGTTCGCTGCGCACGCGCACCCGGCCCCAGTCGCCCGATCACTCCGCCGCTCCTCACCCTCCCGTCGAGGGCTGGGAGGCAGCGGCGAAGGCGCGCGCACGGGGCCAGCCGGCTCTCCCCTGTATTTTTAAATATATGGATTAATTTTATCAAGATCAGTTAACACTGAATTCATTTTTCACAATCAAGCTTTATGGTAACCACGGCTTTGGGTTGCCGGTCACCTCTTGATTGCCTCTTCCATCCCCTATTCCTAAGCTCTCCTCAGGTCCAGCTAACTCATTGCTGCTGCTGCTGCTGCTAAGTCACTTCAGTCGTGTCCAATTCTGTGTGACCTCACAGACGGCTTCCACCAAGCTCCCCCGTCCTTGGGATTCTCCAGGCAAGAACACTGGAGTGGGTTGCCACTTCCTTCTCCAATGCATGAAAGTGAAAAGTGAAGGGGAAGTCGCTCAGTCGTGTCCGACTCTTCGTGACCCCGTGGACTGCAGCCCACCAGGCTCCTCCGTCCATGGGATTTTCCAGGCAAGAGTACTGGAGTGGGGTGCCATTGCCTTCTCTGAACTCTCATTAGGTACAAACTAAAAGGGTACAGGGCACCAGGAGAAGAAAGTATAATAAAGGATATAAAAGATCAAGATCCTTTATACAAAGCACTGCTCCCCATATTCGTTCACTGGAAAGATTTTCCAAATAAGACTATATCCATTACCTTCTGTAGGAAAAGGTTCAAGGGATCACGCTAGGCCAGACTTCGCAGGTGAGCCTACATAGTAAGGGGTTTCCCTGGTGGGTCAGTGGTAAAGAATCCGCCTGCCAAGTAGAAGATGCAGGTTCAATCGCTGGGTCGGGAAAGATCCCCTGGAGGAGGAAATGGCAACCCACTCCAGTGTTCTTGCTTGGGAAATCCCATGGACGGAGGAGCCTGACAGGCTACAGTTCACGGGGTCACAAAGAGTCAGACATGACTTTTAGTGACTGAGCACCCACCCTACGCAATAAGGAAAGAAACCTCCTTCATTTCAGCAAAACTTCATCTACTGCAAAGATGCAGTCTTCACAGAATCAGCTAAATCACGGATTCACCACATTAGTGATAGGCATCATGATGGTGATCCAGTCCACTTCACTGTCTTCCGGAAA
The DNA here is from genome assembly GCA_006410935.1 of Redunca redunca. Lineage (NCBI taxonomy): Eukaryota > Metazoa > Chordata > Mammalia > Artiodactyla > Bovidae > Redunca > Redunca redunca. The sequence goes on along the minus strand of SJYQ01002599.1, from coordinate 38,711 downwards.
TTATTTGGGTCTCAGCTGCATAAGTATAAATAAGAGAAAGCCGAAAGGGATTAAAGGGAAGACTGAGCCTAGAGGAATCCCTCAAATCCAAGAGAAGAAACACAAGTCAAACCTGCTTATAGAGATAGTGCCTGTGTTCCTCTCGGCTGTTTATGCAAAATGCTGTCAAATAGAGTCCAAGCAAAGGATTGCAGAAGCAAAGGTGGAAAAGCAGTTCGAGGACCAGAACACAGGGATTCTTAAATGTTAGGTGCAGGCATGCACAGCACTTTATTCAGGCAGTAAGGAAGGTTGTTACCGGCTTTCTGAGCGGGGCCGGGACATGAGAAGAGTGCTCTAGGAAGTCTTCTCTGGCTTCGGTGTGTACAACGAAAAGGACAAGGGGAATAGATCAGAGACGGGGCAGGTGCAACTACCGAGAAAATAAAGACCTGGATTCAGAGTCTGGCTGTGAGAACAAGGAAAAAGATGGATAAAAGTGACCTTATGAAGCAAGAAATCAAGTGGTGTGGAATATAACATGGCCACCGTAATGTTTGACTCAGGTACCATTTCCTGCAAAAGACTGCTCTAACTCCCCCAAACTCTTCTGAATTCTTGTCGCCGTCTCTGAGCCATGTTACCTTGTAATTCACCTGTTCATGGTAGCTATTCCACCTCTGCAGCTGAACACCCGCCTCTTAGACCTAAGAAAGATGTGGCATGCTTCTTTTACTGGCAGCACTTGCCAGCATCACTCTCCCGAATTACCTTCCCCCACAGCACCTGATTCGGACGGAGACCCACGCACAGTAGTCCATCTCCCAAGTGTGGGCACTGCGGGCCAGCTAGGGTCCTGCCTGAGATCTTATATTCAGATGCTGAGTGAGAAGTGCGCTGAAGCTTGTCCTTTCCAAGGTGGTGGCCAGAGGTGGTCTGGGGCCAACTCACCTTTACCTCCCTTGTGGAAGAAGGGAATAAAGACAAGAAAACAGAAGAAGCAGGAGTGGGAGAACAGTGCTGATAACTCAGGAGTACTGGCAGAAGCTGTCACTCAAATTTCCCAGTCACATAAACCAAGTCACTTGCTTAAAGTGAACATGTTGGTTTTCTGTCACTTGCCAGAAAAACGGAACTGATTAAAACAGTATTTAACACAGTATATAAATCTTTTATAATGAGAAACTCAGAAAATTGCTATTTAAAGACTATCAATGAGAGCAGTTAATGTGTGTTTTTTTTCTAAAAAAGACTGTTGATAGTACTCTTCCGTAGTAAATTAGACAGTAACAGAAACACTGTCCAACATCTAATTTTAAAGGATTAGCTTTCCCAGATTCTACAAGATTTTGGATAACCATTGTATTCTGATATTTAACAGTTCGTTTAGCTTTATCTTAAGCTAAAGTATGTTTGCTTTCTATTAGGTTTAGAGGTAAAAGGAAGAAAGGCCAAAAAAGGCTCACAAATTCTACACTCTAGTATCTAGCTGGAAAACACAAAATAGGGTCTATTCAAACTACGACTATATACATACTGAACAATGTGAACACTTTTCAAAGTTAACATTAAATACTGGTCAGTTCATTCTGAAGTATTATTGGGAGAGTTTAAATAAGTTCAACTGTTAAGAAGGCAATCTGGCAAAAATCTATCTGAAGGCACAGCCCTTTGACCCCAACAATTCTACCTCCTAGAAGTTATTCTACAGATAAAACAGACACATGCATTTAAGTAACTACAAAATACTTAACACAACAGTTTCTTTGTGGGTATTCGGTGGGTTTTTTCGTTTAACCTAAATATCTATCAATACCTAAACAAATCATAAGTTACAATGCATATAGATAATAGCATCCAATATAGCAGTTGAAAAAAATAAGGTAATATTCATATGGGTTGAAATAAAAAATCTTGAAGATATGTTATTAAGTAGAAGAAAAAGCCAGCTACAAAATAATGACAAGAATGTCATTTGAGAAAAGAAATTAGAAACAAACAAAAAAGGGGGGGGAAGAGCAATATAGTATATACATATAAGAGGTCATATAAGACTCTTTTTCGTAGTTGCTCCTGGGGAGGAGAAATGGAGGAAAGGAAGGAGGAAAGGCCAGTTTTTTTCAGCCTTTTATAGTCTTAAACATCACATGCATATATTTTTACTGTAATATTTTAAGAAAAATATTGGGCAGGTATCTATGCAAATACATAAAAATATTAATATTCAAATCAATAAAATGATGCTAATAATAATGGCTACTGGTGGTCTTGTATGAATACAAATATAAGGTCATTATGCCAAATTCAAAGATTCAGGCTTAAGCATACAGTATACTGCATAAACAGAAACTCGTAAAATTAAACCACTTACGCCCCTCAACTGTCAATCACTAGTATTAGCAAGTCTATAGTCATTTCCACTATTCAGGGAAATGTATTTATAATATACCACTGAAGATTACCATTGCAACACTGATACAATACCTAGCAGGTTGCTCTAGCTGCCATCTCGCGTCCCCGCGTGTGTGCGCCTAACCTCAGCTGGTCTGCCCGAGACCACCTGAGCGCCAAGCCTAGTCCCCCGAGCGGCCCCATTTCCATTCCAACAAGACGAAAGAAACTATCATGAAGCAGGAGAAACTCGCCAAACTGCAGGCACAAGTGCACACTGGTGGGAAAGGAACTGCTCGCAGAAAGAAGGTGGTTTGTAGAACAGCCACAGCAGATGACAAAAAACTTCAGTTCTCTTTAAGAAGTTAGGGGTAAACAATATCTCTGGTATTGAAGAGGTGAATATGTTCACAAATCAAGGAACAGTGATCCACTTCAACAACCCTGAAGTTCAGGCCTCTCTGGCAGCAAACACTTTCACCATCACGGGCCACGCTGAGACAAAGCAACTGACAGAAATGCTTCCCAGTTTAAACCAGCTTGGTGCCGACAGTCTGACCAGTTTGAGGAGACTGGCTGAAGCGCTGCCCAAACAATCTGTGGATGGAAAAGCGCCTCTTGCCACTGGAGAGGAGGAGGAGGATGGAGTCCAGATCTTGTGGAGAATTTTGATGAGGCTTCCAAGAATGAAGCAAACCGAACTGAGTTAACTTCTGAAGAAGATAAATCCTGAAGAAGTTACTGGCAGCTGCTATTTTATATTATGACTGCTTTTTAAGATTTTGTTTATGGATCTGATAAAATCTAGATCTCCAATATTTTTAAGCCTAAGCCCCTGGACACTGCAGCTCTTTTCAGTTTTTGCTTACATACAATTCATTCTTTGCAGCTAATGAAGCTGAAGAAGCCTAAGAATAAAGTTTGAGACAAAGATAAATAAAATTCTTTGCCTAGTACATGGTTTTATTTTTTATTTCATTGATACCAATTTGTACACAGAAGGCAAAGTTGTTTATAGAAAGCTAATCATGGCATGTAATATGACTGATAATCATGAATGGAATCTGATTAGCGATTAAAAATGAAAGTTTAAAAAAAATATCTAAACTGGAGCCGATTATACAGAGTGAAGCAAGCCGGAAAGAAAAACACCAATATAGTATACTAACGCATATATATGGAATTTAGAAAGATGGGGATGATGACCCTGTATGCGAGACAACAAAAGAGACTCAGATCTATAGAGTGAACTTTTGGACTCTGGGGTAGAGAGAGAGGGAGAGGGTGGGATGAGATGGGAGAATGGCATTGAAACATGTATACTTATATTGTAAATTGTAATTTCAAAACAAAAATAAATAAATAAATTTGCAAAAAAAAATATCTAGCAGATAAATTATATTAATTTTCCTGTATTAAAGAAAAAAGTGATCAATGTCAACCTCACTAGCTATCCGGAAAAGGCAGAGTAAAACCACAATGAGATGGTTTCATACTCATCAACAGACAAAAATTTTAAAGTCCATCCAAACAAACTTTTGAGAAGAACAGGCAACAACAGAAACGATGGTATATCACCTTCGGGACGCTAAAGTGGCACCACCACTTTGGGGAGCAAGTCAGTTGGAGTCAGGTTAAGGCTATACACCTAACTTTGAGACGGCAGTCTGCAAACTTTCTGTCCATGACCCAAAGTAAGAATACATTTTATATCTCAATCTAGTATATAGCCCCCAAACTAAAGTCTTTTAAGCGCTACTCTTAGCTTCCCTCATAGCTCGGATGGTAAAGGATCCGCCTGCAATGCAGGAGACCCTGGTTCGATTCCTGGGTCAGCAAGATCCACTGGAGAAGGGACAGGCTACCCACTCCAGTATTCTTGGACTTCCCTGTGGCTCAACTGGTAAAGAATCCACTTGAAATGTGGGAGGCCTGGGTTGATCCCTGGGTTGGGAAGATCCCCTGGAGAAGGGGGAATGGCTATCCACTCCAATATTCTGGCCTGGAGAATTCCATGGACTGTACAGTCCATGGGGTCACAAAGAGTCAGACACGACTGAGTGACTTTCCCTTTCTTTCACTTTCACTTAGACTAATGTCTTCTCTTCCATCCCATTTTAATACCTTCTATTCCATTCTTTTTCTGCTTTTAAAACATGCTGCATGCAGCCCACCATCTGAAAAACACTTCTCAGGAATCTCCTGACATCCAGTGGTTAGGACTCTGCACTTCCACGGAGGGGGGCCCTGGTTCCATCCCTGGTTGGATCCTGCCTGCCTCACAGGGGCTTCCCTGGTGGCTCAGTGGTAAAGAATCCACCTGCCAAGACAGGAGATGCAGGAGATGTGGGTTCGATCCCTAGGTCAGGAAGATCTCCTGGAGGAGGAAATGGCAACCGACTCCAGTATTCGTGCCTGGGATATCCCATGGATAGAGGACCTGGCAGCCACAGTCCACGGTCACAAAGACCTGGACACAACTGAGCACAGCACAGCATGCTGTCCAGAGTGGCCAAAATATAAAGTGTGAGATGCTGCCTTGAAACTATCCATCCTAAAACTACAAGTGCAACAAAATCACGTGGTTCACTGTTAAAGAATGCACAGGAGAACTGTACAAAAGGACCTTAAAGACCCAGATAACCATATGGTGTGATCACTCACCTACAGCCAGACATCCTGGAGTGCTCTAAATCAAGTGGGCCCTAGGAAGCAAGACTACGAATGAAACTAGTAGAGGTGATGGAATTCCAGTTGAGCTATTTAGAGTCCTAAAAGATGATGCTGTGAAAGTGCTGCACTCAATATGCCAACAAATTTGGAAAACTCAGCAGCGGCCACAGGCCTGGAAAAGGTCCGTTTTCATTTCAACTCCAAAGAAAGACAATGCCAAAGAATATTCAAACTACTGCACAATTTCAATCATCTCACACGCTAGCAAAGTAATGCTCAAAATTCTCCAAGCTAGGTTTCAATAGTACGTGAAGTGAGCGAGAACTTCCAGATATTCAAGCTGGATTTAGAAAAGGCAGAGGAACCAGAGATCAAATTGCCAACATCCACTGGATCATCGAAAAAGCAAGAGAATTCCAGAAAAAAATCTACTTCTGCTTCATTGACTATGTCAAAGCCTTTGACTGTGTGGACCACAACAAACTATGGAAAATTCTTCAAGAGATGGGAATACCAGACCATGTTACCTGCCTCCTGAGAAATCTCTGTGCAGGTCAGGAAGCAACAGTTAGAACCAGACATGGAACAATGGACTGGTTCAAAACTGGGATAAGAGTACGTCAAGGCTGTATATTGTCACCCTGCTTATTTAACTTATATGCAGAGAACATCATGCGAAATGCTAGGGTGGATGAAGCACAAGCCGGAATCAAGACTGCTGGGAGAAATACCAATAATCTCAGATATGCAGATGACATCATCCTTGCGGCAGAAAGCGAAGAGGAACTAAAGAGCCTCTTGATGAAAGTAAAAGAGAGTGAAAAAGCTGGCTTAAAACTAAGCATTCAAAAAACAAAGATCATGGCATCCAGTCCCATCACTTCATGGCAAATAGATGGGGAAACAATGGAAACAGTGACAGACTTTATTTTGGGGGGCTCCAAAATCACTGCAGAGGGTGACTGCAGCCATGAAATTAAAAGACACTTGCTCCTGGGAAGAAAAGTTATGACAAACCTAGACAGCATATTTAAAAGCAGAGATATTACTTTACCAACAAAGTCCTTATAGTCAAAGCTATGGTTTTTCCAGTAGTCATGTACAGATGTGAGCGTTGGACCATATAGAAAGCTGAGTGCCAAAGAACTGATGCTTTTGAACTGCGGTATTGGAGAAGACTCTTGAGAGTCCCTTGGACCGTAAGGAGATCAAACCAGTCAATCCTCAAGGAAATCAGTCCTGAATATTCATCGGAAGGACTGATGCTAAAGTTCCAATACTCTGGCCTCCTGATGCGAAGAATTACTCATTGGAAAAGACCCTGATGCTGGGAAAGACTGAAGGCAGGAGAAAGGAATGACAGAGGATGAGACGTTTGGATGGCATCACCGACTTGAAGGACAAGAGTTTGAACACGCTCCAGGAGTTGGTGATGGACAGGGAAGCCTGGTGTGCTGCCAGCCATGAGGTCGCAAAGAATCGCAGACGACTGAGTGAATGAACTGAACTGAACCGAAACTGTTAAAAGTAGAGTATCAAAATGCAACTCAAATTTACAGAAGCTCAGTAATCTGTATTTTTAATCTTTCTCCCCAGATAATTCCCATGTGCAGTAAAGTTTGAAAATTAAGGCTTTCCTGAAATTGGATATTCCCCCTACCAAGCAAAAGTAGAGCTTTTGTGGAAACTCAAGGCAAGAAAGCTAAGAGGTCACCTCAAGGCATGATTAGAAGAGGAGTGGTGTGAAAGGAAACTGAAGCCTAATCAAAGACATTAATAAGAACACAAAGAGAAAATGCTAAGGATGGAGAGTGGTCTGCATGGGGGATGGGGGTGGGGTGGGGAGGGAACCAAAGACCAAGAATTTGTCAGTGTAGTTCCAACACAGGCTGGGTTAAGGGAGAGAGTTTCTTGACTGAACAAGGATTCTGGCCCATGTGACAGATTATTACCTTAACAGAAGAATTATGTTTTTATGTACACTATTTAAATAACCTGGCAGTTGCTGAGGCAATACTTTCCACTCCTCTGAATTCCATAATAGAAGTTTACTTAATAGGGTCTATGGGGACACCCTCTTCTCTGAGCTCTTTGGAAGAACTAGTCAATAACACTAAGTGTTAACTGTTGCTTGGGGTCCTTTTCTACACGCCTGGGTTTTTTAAATACACACTGTTGGCACAATCTGTATTTGTTAATTTCCCATTGTTTTCATTTAAAAACTTGTCTGTACGTTTTAAGTAGATATTGCCTTCATTTGCTGAAGCTACAAGAAATCCTAGACCTTTTTCAAGGCCCTGATCAGATGTCACCTTTCCGTCTTCTGGGCCTCTGGGCCTGGTGTTTCTCTGACACTTCGTACAGCTCTCTGTTATAGCGTGAGCACGTTTATACTACAGGTAATTACTCGTGGGTCCTCAGCTCATGTGTTAACTTCTTGAGAGCACAGACCATATTTTATTGTAATAACTAAAATTTTTAAAGTGTTCAACAAACGATACCCAGAAGCAAAACTACCTACAAAGGGCAGAGATCCAGGGGTGCAGTCAGGCCAAGATTAAAATCCAGATGCCACTGCAGATTTTTCAGTTTGGCTTATACATTTTTACTGTATTAATACTAAGAAGGATATTTACCATATTTTCAGACTTTTAGACCCCATAACTCTCTATATATGTGTTTCTATGGGAAAAAATGTTAATATTGTCCCCCTATTTATAACTGCTATCTGAGGGAAGAAAGATGTACACTCAGTATTGGTATACAGGGTAAGTGAAGTTTGTTTCCAACAGAAGTTCATATTCAGTATCTAATCAAGTCTCATTCTTTAATCTAATGTTACACATAAACCATGAATGGCATAACAAAATAAATCACCTGTACTATGTTCACTGGGCTTCGCAGGTGGCTCAGTGGTAAAGAAGTCACCTGCCAACACAGGAGACTGGGGTTCAGTCCCTGGGTCAGGAAAATTCCCTGGAGAAGGAAACTGCAACTCACTCCAGTATTCTTGCCTGGGAAATCCCATGGACAGAGGAGCCTGGTGGGCTATGGTCCATGAGGTCGCAAAGAGTCAGACACAACTTAGCAACTGAACAACAATATATTTACTAGTCATCTTTTTAAAACTGGGCTCCCCTGGTGGCTCAGGCAGTAAAGAATCTTGCCTGCAATGCAGGAGACCCAGGTTCGATCTCTGGGTCGGTAAGATCCTCTGGAGAAGGTAATGGCTAATCACTCCAGTATTCTTGCCTAGAGAATTCCATCAACAGAGGAGCTTGGCGGGTCACTGTCCACGGGGTTGCAAAGAGTTAGACGCCACTGAGCAACTAACATACACTTTTTTTTTAAATTATGAAACTAATTTGTCCAAATTAACAAGGATATCTCCCTTTGATCTGGAATAGTGTCCCAATCTAGCTTTAAGATTATTACTCACAAGTTTGTGCTCTTCCGGTGAATCTCCTTTGTCTCCATTCCCTATCCTCCCATTTCAGTAATAACAGGAAAAATAGCAGCTAGCTTTCACAAGGGCTTTCTATATGCCAGAGAGAGGAACTGTGCTAATAAACACATTTAAATGCATTATCTCCACATCAACTCCATGAACTAGGTATTATTATTATCTCCTTTTAAAGATGCATGTAGAGAGGCTGAATGACTGGTCCAAGGTAATATAGTCAGTGCCACTAAGAGTTACAGTAAAGGAGAAGTCCACCTGTCTCTTAAGCTTATGCTCTTTACTGCACTAGACTTTCTCCCCTATTATTAAAAAACCACTGGAGTCAACCTCTCAGGTAAAAGGCATTTGAGAAATAACAGGAGTCCTTTGTGCAGGTGGCAGAAATAGCAGCTAAAGGAGATCAATGACAGAATTAGAAAGTTTGGACATCTAAAGCAAAAATTTTAACAAGAGGCATCATGTCAAGTGCTTAATAGCCAGGTATGGTTAGTGGCTTACCAGACTGGACAGTACATATACAGAACATTTCCATCACCACAGAAAGTTCTTTGGAGAACCCTGGTCTAGAAATGTATCTAGGGACTACTCCACAACCCTACCCCACTGGGTTAACAACACAAGGCTAAAATACATTCAGTAGTGTCTCCCTTTAAGACAACTGCAAAATACTAAAAGCATTCTCTGTGAAATTCCAGCAAAATAAGGAGTCTATCAAAACTGAAATAAAGATGTAAGCCTCAGATAAAGGAAACCCATATAAATATATACACCTACATATAGATTCAAGAACTGGTAAGAGTACACGATATGCGCTCTAAAGAAGCATCCCCCCAAAAAAAAAAAAAAAAAAAGAAGCATCCCCCAAATTGGAAATAACCTAAATGTTCATCAGGAGGAAATGGATAAATATAATGGAATACTACATGCTGCTGCTGCTGCTGCTAAGTTGCTTCAGTCGTGTCCAACTCTGTGCGACCCCGTTGACGGCAACCCACCAGGCTCCCCCGTCCCTGGGATTCTCCAGGCAAGAACACTGGAGTGGCTTGCCATTTCCTTCTCCAATGCATGAAAATGAAAAGTGAAAGGGAAGTCGCTCAGTCGTGTCCGACTCTTAGTGACCCCATGGACTGCAGCCCACCAGGCTCCTTCGTCCATGGGATTTTCCAGGCAAGAGTACTGAAGTGGGGTGCCATTGCCTTCTCCGGGAATACTACATTGTATTTAAAAATAAATGAACTAGGTGTATCAACATGAATAATGAATATTTTTAAACAAGTGAAACAAGCAAGTTAATTAAACACCCAAAGACCATCTATGTAAAAATTTTAAACATAAAACAATAATGGCACATAAACATATCTAAGTGTAAGTGAAAGTTGCTCAGTCGTGTCTGACTGTTCGCAACCCCATGGACTGTAGACTGCCAGGCTCCCCTGTCCGTGGAATTCTCCAGGTAAGAATACTAGAGTTCCTTCTCCAAGGGATCGTCCCAACCCAGGGATCAAACCCAGGTCTCCCGCACTGAAGGCAGACTCTTTACCGTCTGAGCCACCAGGGAAGTCCATAAACATATATAGGACAAGTATAAAAACATGGATGGGAATGATATACACCAACTTCAGGAGAATAAATACCTCTGGAGGGGGAGAGAGGGGAAAAGGAGAGAGAATGTTAACTTAACCTCTAATATTCTCTTAAAATAGAACTGGAACAAATACAGAGAAAATGTCAGTATTTACTAAATCTGGCTAGGGTGTTAAAGAGCGTACATTATCTTATTTTTCAAACTTTTCTGAATGCTTGAAATATTTTCTAATTATTTTAAGAGGAAAGTTTCTTATATTTGAAAAGTTTACTTCCATAGTATGCTTAGTTGTTCAGTCGTGTCCAACTGTTTGTGACTCCATGGATAGTAGCCCGCCAGGCCCCCTCTGTCCATGGGATTCTCAGGGGATCTCACCCACCCAGGAATCTAACCCAGGTCTCCTGCATTGCAGGCGGATTCTCTACCATCTGAGCCACTGAGGAAGCCCCTGAAAATTAGCACTGCTATGCACTCAGTTGGGTCCGACTTTTTGCAACCCCATGGACTGTAGCCCACCAGGCTCCTCTGCCCGTGGATACTGGAGTGGGACTTAGCACTGAACTCAATGGTTCTTCAACCATTTCTGAATATGCTACTTTCTGTATAGTCAAGAAATTTCACTATAGCAGAAAAGGTGAAATTCTGGCTTCAACAAAAGTTGAAGAATTCATTTACTAATTTCTTTTAGCCTTTGAAAAATAAAAATTTTTCATAGTATTATACCTCTTTAGTTTCTTCTCCAAATAAAACATTTCTAGAACAGTTCAGAAACGTTTTAAGTAACATCACCAAAGAATCTTTCTTCTTAAATATCTGGCACAAAAACTATTATGACATAAAAATCTCTTAAGTTTTCACAATGAATTAAAAAAGAATCTATCAGTCCACAGTAACGCTCAAAAGAAAGGAAGGGAGAGCTCTTCAAATGCTAATATATGAAAGAATGAAAAATCAGAAAAAAATCATTATGCAATCACGAGTGTAATAACCGATTCAGGCAAGGCCTGAATGAATGCTAAAACCACTGGGTGAAAGCCTGATGGGCAATGGGATATTCTCACCATAATATCACCTCATAAATTACCTGTTCCTTTCAAAGGGAAAGGAACCTTTAAAAGTCAGACTCAACCTTTACAAAGTGATCAAACTTATTGTCAATAATGGGACAAACTGATGACATGTCTTCTGCTCAGATGCACAAAGGAAGACACAACGTCACTTACACGGAATTGCCACCAAAAACATCTAAACTGAGCCTATAGAGAACAATCAGATAAACCCAAACAGTGAGATGCTCTGAAGACAACTGGCCTAGACATTTAAGAAATGTCACTGTTGGGGATTCCACAATGACCCAGTGGTCAGGACTCCACGCTTTCACTGCTGAGGGCCTAGGTTTGATTCCTGGTCAGGGAACTAAGATCCTACAAGCCGCACGATGTGGCCAAAAAACCAAAAAGTCATTGTCACAAAAGAACCTTTTCCTCTCCAAAAGTGACAGGACAGCTCTAGATTAAAGGAACAAAAGAGATGTCAGCTAAAAGCAACACATGACCCTTGACTGAATCCTGGATAAACAAAAAGACAAAACAGCAATAAAGGGCAATTAGGAAAATTTGAAATGGAATATTATATCTGTGTTAAATGTCTTGAGTATGCTGCAGAATCTAGAAGTGAAATGTCATCATGCCTACAATTTACTGTCAAATAGTTCAGCAAAAAGAAAAATTTAAAAGACTGAAAAAGTAAATATAGCAAAAATGTTTTTTAAAAAATTGGTGAATTCAAGAGAAAGGTATACTGGGTGTTCAGTGTACTATTCTTTCAGCTTTTCTGCATATTTGAAATTATGTAGTGTTCAGAAAATATGTTCTACAGTTTCTTACTTTTAACTGCTTCAATTATTTGTTCTAATTTTTTCAATATATAGGCTAACAGGAAGTATCATGTTATAGTCTAGACTAAGATTAAATAAGATTATTAAATTAACTGTAAACTCAAAAACATCGAATGATAGTTGACATCAAAAGTGCTACAACATACCCCTGTTTTACCCAGCCTGTCTCTGAAAACATCTGACATATTTGGCTACAACACCCTTCTAAACTTGCTTCTGCCAAATGACTCATTTTCCCTGACCGGTGTTCCCCTGCCATACATCTGTCTTACACGCCAAATTCCACAAAGCTCAGTCCTCAGAAGATTCTCCTGCTTTCCCTCAATTATAAGTGGACTCAATTACCACCCAAATATCAATGACTTCTAAATGCATTTCTCTACCCAGACCTCTCTTCATAACCCCAGAGACATTATTTCCAACCTACTAGCTATTATTAGCCCCACTAGCTATTTTCAGTAGGATGCCCTAGGTAGGAAATGAAAACAAAAAGGGTTCATAAAAGTTTAATTCAAATCAAAATTTTAAAATCCATAAATTAAACAAACATTTTGTAATGACAAAGGATGCAGTCTATAATAAGGATATACAAGTTATGAACAACTTAATAAAAAGCAAATATGACTGGACTGTGTCAGTCCTCAACTTTCAGCCTTTCAGTGAGTCCCCACCATACTTGGATTACAATCCAAACTTCTTCCTGAGACCCACAAGGCCCTCCGTGAGGTGGGCCCTGCTGACTGCTCCAACCTCAGCCACCCTCCCCTCCTTTCTGCTTCAGTAACACTGGTCTCCTGGACCTCGCAAAGCTTTCTGTCTCCCCACAGTTGTTCTCTCTGTCTAGGATACTCCCTCCTACTCTTTCAAGTGGCCAGCTCCTCATTCATTCAGATCTTTTCCCTCATAGTATTTTATCACATTTTCAACTCTTACAAGTTTCATTCAATTAACATATGCTTCCACTAGACTGAAACTTCCACAATGGCCAGGACAATTTTTGTTTGACTTGTCAGGCCTAGTACTTATGACAGTGCTTGGCCCGTGGTAGATTCCTGAGTTAGTTGCTGCATTGATTAATAAACCAAACAGACTGGCATCACACAATCAAACAACATAAAGCACAACTATAAAAACTGGACAGAAACAGAGTAGAGCCTTTAAGACACTTCTTTTTTGAACCTCAACGGATCTAGGAGACCGAAAAGTAAACGCAAGTCATAAATTCAAGTGTCCACAAAGAGGAAGTAGAACAGCGAAGAGCATGGTCAGAGGCAATGTACAGGGCCCAACCAGAACTAACCTAATCAAAAAAGGTGGGAACTACGACCCAGCAATCCCACTACTGGGCATATACCTGAGAAAACCCTAAATGGGAAAGACACATGCACCCAATGCTCACAGCAGCACACTTGCAGCAGCCAGGACATGGAGGCAACCTGGACGTGCACCACCAGATGAGAGGAGAGAGAACACGCGACACCTGTGCACAACGGAGCACCACTCGGTCATAACAAAGAACAAGCAATCTGGGTCAGTTCTAGTAAGGCAGATGAATTTAGAGCCTGTTACACAGAGTGGAGTAAGTCAGAAAGAGAAAATGAATATAGTATACTAACACATATATGGAACCGAGAAAAATGGTATTGATGAACCTAATTGCAGGGAAGGAACGGAGATGCAGATAGAGTGAATGGACTTCTGGACACAGTGAGGGAAGAAAAGAGCAGGACGAAAGGAGGAGGTAGCATATATACACCACCCTGTGTAAAACTGATAGCTGGTGAGACGGCGTGGGACTACGCAGAAAGCCCAGCCTGGTGCTCCGTGATGACCTAGAGTCGTGGGGTGAGACGGAGGGAGGGGATGTATGTATAATTATGGCCGATCTGTGTTGTTGTACGGCAGAAACCAACACATTTAAAGCAATTTTCTTCCAATTAAAAACTTTTTTTAAAGGTGGGACTGAGTACAATAAAGAAAATTGGTGATGTAAAGGAGAATTTGCCACAGGTACAGAAGCTATTAAAATAATGCTAATAAAGTTTAAACCCTGAGTGTAAGGACAATTGTCAAAGAATTACTGAACACCAAAACTAAATCAAAAATAGGAAGAAAAAAAAAACAGAAAACGAATCAATAATGATAGGAGAAACTGAGGAAGATGTCAGCGAGCTCTTATCCGTAGAACAGCTCAGATGGTTTTCAACATATTTCAGAGGGCAGAAAAAGAAAATATTTTTAAAGTCCTTTTTAAAAAAACCAGGATAACAGTGACACCAAAACCTAACAAAGAGAAGCACCTTCCCTTCCACAAAAGAAACGATGGGCCAATCATAGTTATTAAATTAAAATTTAAAATACACTTTAAAAATGGCAAACAAGGTCTTCCCTGATGGTCCACTGGTTAAGAATCCACCTTGCAATGCAGGGGACACTGGTTCAATCCCTGGTCCAGGAGGATCCCACATGCCGTGGAGCAACTAAGCCCCCTGGGCCACAACTACCGAGCCCACGTGTCACAGCTACTGCAGACCCCACACCCACGGCCTGTGCTCTGCAGCGACAGACCCCACCACAATGAGACGCCCCCTCCCAGCAAGGAAGAGGAGCCCCCACTCACTGCAACTAGAGAGCTCATGAGCACCAGCAAAGACCCAGTGCAGCTAAGAATGAAGATAATAAATCCTTTTTCAAATGGCAAATAAAATCCAGAAGCATACTATGTTTAAGTAACTGAAAAATTACAGAGTAACACATACTTTTTAATCCAGCAATTCCCTTTCTAAGAATTCACCATGTAACATACGCACATATACATTCATTTTGGTACTGTTTGCAACAGCCAGAAGCTGTAAATAATTTATACATCCACCAATAAGGAACTGACTAAAATAAAAAGACTATTATATCGTACTTCCGCACAAGGGAACACCATGCAGCTCCTAAGAAGAATGTGGCCCAAAGCCAAGTCAAGATGGCTTAAGCTCACTAGAGCCAAGGGCTCCACCAAGCTGCAACCAAAAACTCTGGACAAGAGTACAAAAGAAGCAGCCACCAAAGGGCTGGGGCTGGGGCTGGGGCGGGAGGCGGGGAGCAAAAGCGCAGGGACTGGCTAGGAGAGTGTAAACGCAGAGGAAGCAGCGGCCAGCAAGCAGAGGCTTGTTTCCCTACTTCTTCTCCTGGAATAGAACAAGCTCATAGTGGATCTGTGGCAAGAAACACGAACAGACAAAAACGCAGAGAAACCCTGTCTTTCGGGCACAAGACTGACGAAAGGGTCCCCTGGAGCTGAAGAATATGAAGGAAATCCCAGGTTTGGGATTTTACTCCCCTCACCCTTTCTGGCCCCTGCCTCAAGGGAGGCTCCAATTACAGAAACTACAAGGAGATCACATCTTTCTGGCCAGTAGATCAAGCACAGGGGGGCCCTGCAAGCCAGAGCATGGAAGAAATCCCAGAACATACAGCTGAGGGAAAATCTACAAACAGCAAGAGAAAATAACAATACGCAAGAGAGAACAATTCAAACAACTGCAGAGGGTGGACCATCTTTAAAGTGCTTACAGAAGTATCCACCCAGAATTCTATAACCTTCAAAAAATACCCTTCAACAATTCAGGACAAATTAAAACATTTCAGATGAAGAAAAACTACAAGAATTTGATGCCTGAAATCTTGCTTTAAAACAAACGGTAAAAATAGTAAAACAAACAGAAATAATAGCAGGGTGAAAACTGGACTATCAGGAACAAAGGAAGAGCAACAAATTAAAAAACAAACCGAAAAAGGTAGTTTCAACTCTTAAGCGCTTTAAAATATGTATAATGGTTGAGAGCGAAAAATTGTCACAACGTCTAGTGGGGCTTTCAAAGTAAACAGAGTTTGATACAGAAGGCCGACTGCACTGTACCACTTTGTCAAGGGACTTGACATCTGGAGATTCTGATTATCTGCAGGGGTCCTGGGAATCAGTCCCCCATAAATAAAAAGGGACAACTAGAGACATATATGTGACAGCATTGGGGAGGGGACTTAAGTGAACCTTTATGGTTGTGACACTTTAAAATTTTACCTAAAGGAATAAAAAACTAAGTAGGTAAGTATTTTGCAATTCCTAGAGGAACCACTAAAAAAGTAGCACAGATATAACCAAAAAGCTAATAAATTAAAATAGGACAATATTCAACTAATGCAAAAAGCAGGCAGGAAAGAGAGGAAACAGAGGAACCAAAAGAAAAAGAAAAAAGATGGGAATTCCCCGGCGGGCCACAGTCCAATGGTTAGGACTACAGCCCTTTCACTGCCAAGGGCCAGTGTTCAATCCCTGGTTGGGGAACTAAGACCCCACAGGCCTTGCAGTGCAGCCAAAAAAGAAATAAATAAATATATTTAATGTAAATAATCTAAATTCACTGTCATTAGATTGGATTAAAAAAACAAGGAACCCCTTTAAAATATGACATGCTGCTGCTGCTAAGTTGCTTCAGTCGTGTCCGACTCTATGCGACCCCCAGACGGCAGCCCACCAGGCTCCCCCGTCCCTGGGATTCTCTAGGCAAGAACACTGGAGTGGGTTGCCATTTCCTTCTCCAAAATATGACATAGTAGACTTAAAAGTACAAGGGTGGAAGAAGAGATACCATGCCAACACTCTATTCAAAAAGAGTGAAGCTGAATTTGTTATATTAATATCAAACAGTAGATTTTAAGCAAAGACTATGACCGGAGTAAAGAAGGTATTTCATGATGATAAAGAAGTCAGATAATCAAGAAGGCAAACAACCATACATGTTTATGAATCTAATAACAGAACCACAAAATACATGAAGTATAAACACACAAACCTGCAAGGAGACAGAGAACAAATCTGTGACAATGGTTGTAAATTTCAACACTCCTCTCTTAGTAATCAACAGAACAAGCAGATGGAAAATCCACAAGGATACAGAAGACTTTAACAACAGTACCAACACACTTGACCTGACTGACACTTAAGGAACACTCTATCCAACAGTAGCAGACTCTTCCTTCCTTGTATATATGGAACAGTCACCTAAACAGACAATATTCCGAGTCCTAAAACAAATCTCAAATGCTTTCATTTTTTAAACATTTAGTCATACCCTGACATATGAAGTTAAATAGAAGCCAATTTTTATAATAGCCAAGACTTAAGCAACTTAAAACGGCCACCAAGAGATGAATGGATAAAGATGTGGTATATATACACAACAGAGTATTCTTACTCAGCCATTAAAAAAAAAAAGGAAAGAAACGATGCCATCTGAAGCAACACAGACGAACCTAGATACTAAGTGAAGGAAGTCAGACAGAGAAAGACAAATAGTACACACCACCACTTACATGTGGAATCTAAAAAATAGTGCCAATCAACTTGCTTACCACACAGAAACAGACTAACAGACATACAAAACAAACTTGTGCTGACAAAGGGGAGAGGGGCAGAGATGAACGGGAGCGTGGGATTAGCAGACACACACCGTCATACATAAAATAAACAAGGATTTACTGTATAGCAGAGGGAACTGCATTCAATATCCTGTAATAAACTATAATGGAAAAGAATAGAAAAGAAACAGATATATATAAAACCGAACCACTTTGCTACACACCTGAAACTAACACAATGTTGTAAATCAATTACACTTCAATAAAAAAGAAAGAAAATTCAATTTGGAAAAGGAAGACATAAAACCATCTCTATTTGCCAGACAACATGATTACCTACGTAGAAAATCCCAAGAAAACCGCCACCACCACCCCCCCAAAAAAACCTACCAGACTAGCAGTTGAGTTTAACAAGGTCACAAAGACCAATACACAAAAATCAGTTATATTTTTATTGTAACAATTAATAACTGGAAATTCAAATTCTTTTTCTTCTGGTCATACCATGAGGCATGTGGCATCTTAGTTTTCCAATCCGGGATCAAATCCTGCCCTCTGCATTGGACACACAGAGTCCTAACTACTGAACCACCAGGGAAGTCCCCAAGTTCAAATTTAAAAAATAAGTACCAGATATAACAGTACCAAAAATCATGAAAGATAGGTACAACATAATAATATGAACAGGACCAGTATGCTTAAAAACAAAAAAAAAAAAAAGAAAGAAAAAAACAGTGATGAAAGAGATCAAAGACTTGAATTAATGGAGAGAAAAAATGTGCTCATAGATTAGACAGTTAAAAGAAAGAAACACAAGCCACAGACCAGAAGAAAATGCAAGCACATTACATAACAATGCACTTAAATTCAAAACCAAAATGAAATATCCCTATATGCTTACTAGGACAGCAAGAAACAAAAAAGCCAATAGCTAGCATAACAATTAAGAGTGAAATCCTAGCATCAGTCTCACGGAATTTAGAAAGAACACGAAGATGCTTCTCATTTCAACTAGTATTTAACATAGCTTTGGAGATGGCAGGTAATACAATTTGAAAAGAAAAAAAAAGGAGAAATAAACATAAGAATAGCAGATGTATGCACATGATTCACGTTTGAAAATGACGCAACTTTATTCCTAGAAAATCCAACCCAACAAATAAGCTATTAGAAACAACCAGAAAAGAAAAGAGGTGGCTAAATACAAAACTCATCTTTAAAATCCATGACTCCATGAGAGCAGACATTTTCATAGACAAATTATTTAAAGACATACTAAAATCTCATGGTATAAGGGAAAAGATTTACAAAACCAATTAGGCATTATCTAGTTGTTTTGTTTTGTTTTTTTTAACAGGTACATTTCTATGCACAAATAAGTATTCCTCATATAAATACACACACATCCACACAAAGCTGGTTATGTAAGGAGTGACCAAACTGTTAATGCTATGTTCTGAGTTTTCTAAGTTTTCTGTAGTTCTTTCCTGATAAAGAGAAAAAGTAAAAATTAAAAACTGAAGTTCTTACTAGACTTTCAAGTGGTGTTTTAAAAATTCAAAGCTCTTTTCCTAACCTAGTTATCCAAATCACAGAGGAATGAACGTCAAGAGCTCAGAAAGGGGTTGGCAAACTGGCCAGCCAAAGGCTGCTTTTATAAATAAAGTTTCATTCAAACTCAGCCATGCTCATCTTTACCTGTGGTCTCCAGTTGTGATCATGCTACAATGGCAGAGCTGAGTAGTTACAGCAGAGACAGTCTAGCCCACAAAGACCACAGTACTTACTATCCAGCACTCTATAAGGGAAAGTTTGCCGATCCCTTGCCCATTAGGATCGTCTAGTCACAGAGGAATGGCTTCTAGAAGGTCAAACTCAAGCTAAGGAGCAATAAAGAATCCCATTCCCACTTGGTCAGATAACTGTCAGAGACATAGTTCAGGAGCTACACCTCAGGCTCGAGTATGACAAGTAAGTATATTTACCAATAAATTGACGAGGAAAGGACTTTGGGCCTAGTCTATATCCAAGAACACCCGCTAAAGATCTGAGTAAACCTTCGGTAAGTTCCAGAAAAAAATCCATTTAAAAGCCACATAAACACAGATTGGGGAAGGTCTAAAAACAAATAGGTAATGAGAGCATAACCTGGCTCAGCTTTTTAAATGCGACCCAACAATCTTATCTTAGGCATCCACCTTATAGAAATACCAGTCTGGGTGACGAAAGGTACGTCTCTAGCACATTTAGAACAGCACTGTCTGTAAAGGCAAAAAGGGACTAAGATTCCAATAGGGGCTAGCTTTTCAAGACACATAAACTTTAACACCAATTGCAATTATGCACTATTAGTAAAAGAAAAAAAAAGGCCACTTCATATCTTTGATTCACTTGGACTCTGCAGCATTCAAGTTTGTGACCCCTGCCATACATGATCTCCCATGGTTAGGTTTCTCCTAAAACGCAGGGAGGATTTATAACTCAAGTTATTTATAATTAAGGACAATAATACATCTGGATAAGGGCAATCTTCTAAGTTTACAGAGAATCAGAAATATGAGGTATTCCATCCAGATAATTCAAACTAAAAAGTTCAAATATGTATCTGAAATTACAGTAGAATCATTTTCAAATTTTTTCATTATTTGCATAATACTTTGAAAGCAGATTATGGTGTTAAGTTGGAGAAAAGGGTAATTTATTAAGACTTCAAGGAGTGTGTGAAAGAATTCCGATGTCCAGAAGAACAGGGAAAACTGCACTGATAGGAAAGTTTAACCTTTTATTAGCTATTTTAAATGCAAGACTATTTCCTCAGACAAGTCTTGATATAGCTATGCAAGCATTAGAAGGAAAAAGGACAACATGAGAAATTCCTCACAGATTAATGTGTGCATTTCTGAAATGCTTTTTAAGTTCCATAAATAGGATATACTATAAACAGACCTCAAAGGAGGCAATGTTAGCATACTGAAATCAAGGAGGAAGCCGTGACAGTAAAATGCAGAAAGTGCACCTACTGAACAGTCATTCAGCATGAATCACTTGGCCAGGCAGTCTCCCAAGTGAATGAATTCTAGAACACATCCATGAGGAGAGAAGAGTCTAAGCATCAGGTTTCTTGGCAAATGTGCTGAGGCTCCATAATTGCAATTTAAAGTCACTTTAATAACAAAAGAATCCCACCCCAAAAGTGATGTCTTTTCCTTGAAAACTATTAAAATACTTAAGTCATTTGTCCAGAGACTCCTGAAAAAGAGGTTTTTTACAGAACTCAGACAACTGAAGGCAATGGCACCCCAGTCCAGTACTCTTGCCTGGAAAATCCCATGGACGGAGGAGCCGGGTGGGCTGTAGTCCATGGGGTCGCTAAGAGTCAGACACGACTGAGCGAATTCACTTTCCCTTTTCACTTTCATGCATTGGAGAAGGAAATGGCAACCCACTCCAGTGTTCTTGCCTGGAGAATCCCAGGGACGGGGGAGCCTGGTGGGCTGCCGTCTATGGGGTCGCACAGAGTCGGACACGACTGAAGCGACTTAGCAGCAGCAGCAGACAACTAAGATGACCTATCAGTACTCAGTTCACAAACCAACTTTCAGACTTTTACAATATGGAATTCTCTTAGCTGTCAAACTACATGTCTCATCTAAAAGTCTCTGAAGAATTTTAATTCTTTTTTCCCTTCTGTCTTACATCTATGACGTCATTTAATTTTCTCAGGACCATGACAGATTTTTTTAAAACTAAAGGTTAACTGACTACCTCTCCTCTTTCCCTACCAGAGAGAACAACAAATGATGCCATCTTCCCAAAGATAAGTCCAAATCTCACTCCAGAAATTCAACACCATCACATCGACAAATAACGCTTTGCTGACAGGCTTAACAGAGAAGAACCACAGCCAGAGTGCGGGGGCTAACCCAGGTCACGCAGGATTGGGAGCAAATACAAAGCCAGAGGAAAAGGGATAGACTCCCACAGCCTGGCAGAAGCAGGCTGACTACAGCAAACCACTCAGCCCAAGGGAACTTTCTGTGATGATAAGAAATGACCCAGATGTTCTACATCACGCATGGCTCCTGGGCAGGGAGATGTAGCTAATGCCAATGAAGAACTGAAGCCTTATTTTGCTTAATTTAAATAGCCCGCATGGCTAGTGGCTGCCATACTGGACAGGGCAAAACCAAGAGTGAAAAGAATCTAGGTTGTTTTTTTAACACTCAGTTCAACAACTACTGGCGCTGCCTACTGCATAGTAGAGACAGAGGCGGTGCTAAGAGGAGAGAGATGAATGAGAACCTCCCTGCTCTAAGGCAGGTTCTAACTAAGGAGAGCGCCACATAATTACAGCCCATTTCAGCAGAATGTCTTAACAAATAGATAAAATGATGGGGACTTCCCTGGTGGTCCAGTGGCTAAGCTCTGTGCTCCTAATGCAGGGGGCCTGGG
Source organism: Redunca redunca (assembly GCA_006410935.1). Classification (NCBI taxonomy): domain Eukaryota; kingdom Metazoa; phylum Chordata; class Mammalia; order Artiodactyla; family Bovidae; genus Redunca; species Redunca redunca. Next base: position 16,862 of record SJYQ01002599.1, on the reverse strand, counting down.
TTCAATCCTTGTCAGGGAACTGGACCCCATATGTCCCAACTAAGAGTTGTCATGCTGCAACTAAGACCTCGTGTCGCCAAATAAATAAATACTTAAAAAAAAAAAAAGACATAACGATGAAGGGATTGAATAATCCTCCCTAAATGTTTGTGGACTTAATAACAGAACCGCAAACTATTTTTTTTTATTTTATTTTACTTTACAATACTGTATTGGTTTTGCCATACATTAACATGAATGCGCCACAGGTGTACATGAGTTCCCATTCCTGAACCCCCCTCCCACAGAACCTCAAACTATTAATACGTGAAAACTTAATAGAATTCCAGAGAGAAACAGGCACATCTGGGACAGTAATTGTAGACTTCAACATTCCTCTCTTGGTAATCAACAGAACAGGCTGGTGGAAAATTAGCAAGGATACAGAAAACCTTTACACTGCAACCAACCTAACCTGACTCTTCAGGAACACGCTACCAACCAGCAGAAGAATACACCTTATTTCTAAGTACACTTGGAACATTCACCTAGACAAACATCTGGGGGCACAAAACAAACCCTTTAAAAATGCTTTACAAAATTAAAGTCATATGAATACAATGAAATTAAGTTAGAAATAAGTAACAGAAAGAAAGACACCTTTGAAAATCCTCAAATATTTGGAAACTGAACAACATATAAATGCAGACAGTTCCGGGCGAGTAGGGGAGAGATAAAAGAACTTAGTCCCGCCCAGGGACCAGAGAATGGTGCCCAGAGGAGGCAAGCTGTAGGATGTGGATGGCTGACCAGGAGGGAACCATCACAGCAGTGAATAACGGGAAGGTGTGTGAGGGGAGGGCTTCCCGGGTGGTGCAATGGTAAAGAGTCGGCCTGCTAATGCTGGAGACGTGGGTTCAGTTCCTGGGTCAGGAAGACCCCCTGGAGTAGGAAATGGCAACCCACTCCAGTATCCTTGCCTGGAAAATTCCAGACTGAGGAGCCTGGCAGGCTACAGTCCACGGGGTCACAAAGAGTCAGACATAACTGAGTGCAGCACAGAAGCCTAGTGTGAGGGGAACTTTTACAAAGAAGCTCAGTGCTACCTGACAGATTTAAGGTGAAGAGAAGTAAGTTGTGAACAAAATAACAAAGGAGACTGAGAAGTCAGGTCAACTTTGACCATACCCCATCTAACCCGTCTATCACCAGCATGTGCCATTCTAAGTCCTAAATTACTGGGTTGGCCAAAAAGTTCGTTTGGGTCTTTCTGTACGATGTTATGAAAAAAAACAAATGAACTTTTTGTCCAACCCAGTATTTTTTTAATATTTCTCTCCAAAGTACAAAATCTATCACCTGGTTTATTTCAACTGCCTAATCTCCTTCATTAATTCTTACCCCACTCCAATTCATCCTCCAGCCTATAGCCTGGAGGGGGGACAACATTCACCTGATCCCATCACTCTGATCCTGTACGGTTTTCCCTCCAGTCCATTTCACGCAATGATCCTATGGCCTAGAGTCCTCTTTCCCTTCCCCTCCCCGAGCTGCTTCAATTCTGAACTCAGCTGTCGCCTCTTTAGGGCTTTCTGTGACAGCCCCCCATACACACACACCACGGAGTCACTGTTACTCGCCCCCCCGGGAGCACTTCTCTCACTGACACACTGGCTACCTTCCCCCGAGGATTCAGGGCAGGGGCCACGTCTGCTTTGTTCGAGGCTTTATCTCACAGAGTGCTTGGAACACAGCAGGTTCTCAACAGGTATTTTTTAATTACATGAACAATTCAGCAAAGCAACAGAACATGAGGCCGGCAGAGTCAGAACGATCCACATACACTAACACGCATGCTCATTTTCCCACAGAAGATTTTTAAGAAAGGGCATAACATGGTCAGCTTTGTCTCAGAGCAGAGCAGTATGTACATGGAAGACGGAAACGAGAGATGAATGGAAAAAAGGAGACCAGGCAGGCAGGCTGGTTCCTTAAGAGACCAAGTATAGGATAAAGAAGGCCTGATTCAGGTTACCATCAGCATGGATGGACAAGAGAACTGAAAGATATTTAAAAGAGACATAAGATGTAAACTGAACAGGACCTGGTGACAAGCCTGTACATGGAGGGTGAGGCATAGGGAGGAATCTGTCACTTCCTCACTTCTGACTTGGGCAATTCACTGGGCAGTGCCATTATTAACTGAGAAGGAAATGGGAGGTCGGGAGCAGTCATTAAAGCATGAACTCTATTTGGAACATGTGGAATTAGATGTGCCAATAGGACTTTCAAGAGGGGTTCAAGAAGGATTCACTCATCCATGAGTTAAAACACAGGAAGGAAACCATGACTTCAGAGATGTGGGTGTCAGAGGCCACGAAGATATTAGATTTTATGAGTAATCTAAAAAAAAAAAAAATGCAAATTCAAATGAGAGCTTTTAACCCACTGAATGCAAAGCTGGTTTATAAATAACCAGTGCTGGTGAAATAGACACTTTCTCACACTGCCAGTGAAAATGCATTTTTTATTATAAAGTATCTATATATGTTACATATAAATGAGGCTTCCTAGGTGGCTTAGAGGTAAAGAACCTGCCTGAATAACGCAGGAGATTCAGGATCAATCCCTGGGTCAGAAAGATCCCTTGGAGTAGGAAATGGCAACCCACTCCAGTACTTCTGCCTGGAAAATTCCATGATCAGAGGAGCCTGGTGGGCTACAGTCCATGGGATTGCAAAGAATCAGATATGACTGAGCAGGCACGCATGTTATATAACATTTATAATACATCAGGAATACATAGGAAAGCCTTAAAAAAAAAAATCAGGAGTGTGAACTAAGATTAGTCTAAAGGTTTAGTCACTACGAGTAATCACAGCAAACAGTCAACCCTCCATTTCCAGGAGTTCGGCATTGGAGGACTGGAGTCTTGGGCACCAGCAGACTTCCGTATCATGGTGAGGGGTCAGTCCTAGAGCCGACCACCCACAGATACCAAGGAATGACTGTACAGTAGAGCTTAACTATTTGGTAAAGCCTTAGGACAGAACCTTATTTTATATCAGCCCCCTCCTATTCCCCAAAAATTCTATACACCAAAGCCAGCTTTATCATGACACATTCCAGCTTTGAAACATTCAATGACTCCTCACTGCCTACTAAGTACAATTTCCTCAAACTGGCATTTATTGAAGTTGGACCAAAATATAAACTCCACTTCTCTGCGGTCTTGTCTGGTACCTTTCACCTCCCTTTTTCTCTTCCTGTTCCATCTCCTACCCAACTTTCAAAACATATCTCAAATTTAACCTTGCTCTCAAACCCATTTCTGACCTCCCAAATAGAATATGACTTCTCTCCCTAATTTGCTTCTCTTACAGCATTTACCATGGCCTGCCCTATGTTATTTTATATTTATATACTGTGTTATTATTCACTCTTGGGAACTCCTGGGAATAGGGACCGATTTATCCATCACTGGATCTCATGAAGGTTTTTAACACAGTACTTTGCACTCTGAGTAAGTATGAGGTTAAGTTATTTTTAAAGTGTTTTGTAGAGAAATACTTAATGTGACTTCACTTTACACATGATTAATATGTAACATGAACCAATATTCTTTTCCTCTCAACACTTGGTAAATTGACAACAAAGAAGCACAAAAGATAAAAACATGCCAGAACAAAGAGAAAAGAACCACACTGAGACATCACCTCACACCTGTTGCTATGGCTATTACCAAAAAGGTAAGAAATAACAAGTGTTGGTAAGGATGAGGAAAAAAGGAAACCCCTGTCCACCGCTGGTGGGAATATAACTTGGAAAACAGTATGAAAGTTCCTCAAAAAATTAAAAGTAGAATTACCATATGATCCAGCAATTCCACTTCTGAGTATACATCCAAAGAAAAAGAAATCACTGTCTCAAAAAGGTATCTACACCTCCATGTCCACTGCAATATCATTCATTAGCTATAAGTAAATGTTTAGAGCAGTTTTACTTATAATCAAGACATGAAATAGCTTTTATGTCCACTGATGGATGAATGGATACAGAAAATGTGGTATATACACACACAATATGTAAAATTATTCAGGCATTAAAAAAGAAGGAAATCCTGCCATTTGTGACAACACGGATAGACCCTGAGGACATTATGCTAAGTGCAATAACTCAGACAGAAAAAGACAAACACTGTATGATCTCACTTACATGTGGAAAGTAAAAACAAGCCAACAAACAGGCTCACAGATACAGAGAACAGACTGATGGCTACCAGAGGCAGGGCACAGTGGGTGCGCAAAACAGGTGAAGATGAGTCAAAAGACACAAGCTTGCGGTTACAAGTAAGTCACAGACATGTATGGTACAACATGGTAACTACGCTTAAGAAAGCTGTACTGTATATTTAAAAGCTGCTAACAGAGTAGCACGCTTATGGCAGAAAGTGAAGAGGAGCTAAAAAGCCTCTTGATGAAAGTGAAAGAAGAGAGCGAAAAAGTTGGCTTAAAGCTCAAAATTCAGAAAACAAAGATCATGGCATCTGGTCCCTTCGCTTCATGGGAAATAGATGGGGAAACAGTGGAAACTGTGTCAGACTTTATTTTTGGGGGCTCCGAAATCACTGCAGATGGTGATTGCAGCCATGAAATTAAAAGACGCTTACTCCTTGGAAGAAAAGTTATGACCAACCTAGATAGCATATTCAAAAGCAGAGACATTACTTTGCCGACTAAGATCCATCTAGTCAAGGCTATGGTTTTTCCTGTGGTCATGTATGGATGTGAGAGTTGGACTGTGAAGAAAGCTGAGCGCCGAAGAATTGATGCATTTGAACTATGGTATTGGAAAAGACTCTTGAGAGTCCCTTGGAGTGCAAGGAGATCCAACCAGTCCATTCTGAAGGAGATCAGCCCTGGGATTTCTTTGGAAGGAATGATGCTAAAGCTGAAACTCCAGTACTTTGGCCACCTCATGCGAAGAGTTGACTCATTGGAAAAGACTCTGATGCTGGGAGGGATTGGGGGCAGGAGGAGAAGGGAACGACAGAGGATGAGATGGCTGGATGGCATCACGGACTCGATGGACGTGAGTCTGAGTGAACTCCGGGAGATGGTGATGAACAGGGAGGCCTGGCATGCTGCAATTCCTGGGGTTGCAAAGAGTCGACACAACTGAGCGACTGAACTGAACTGACCTGACCTGAACAGAGTAGATCTCAAAATTTCTCATCACAAGGGAAAAACATGTTTTGTAACTATGTATTGATATGTTGACAGATATTAACTAGACTTACTGTGGCGATCATTTGGCAATATACAGAAATACCAAATCATTATGTTGTATACCTGCAACTAAAATTAAGTTATGTATCAATTATGGGCATGGGCATGCTCAGTCCACCAGGCTCCTCTGTCCATGGAATGTTTCAGGCAATTGGAGTGGGTTGCCACTTCCTACTCTAGGGGATCTTCCCGACCTAGGGACCCAACCTGCATCTCCTGCATTGGCAGGCAGATTCTTTACCACTGTACCACCTGGGAAGCCCTTATATCAATTATAGCACAATTTTAAAAAAAAGATCGCTCAAGTTTTTAACAGGGAAATTCAGTGAAGTGTGCCTACTCTAAGCATGAACTCTAGCCACCTGACCTCATCCAGCTTCCCAGGGTATTTGTCACTCACCCTCGGACCCCTACTTCCAGGTCCCGGTAAAAGATGGAAGATACCTTCCCTTAAGAAACCAAACAGAGGACTTCCCTTGCAATCCAGTCGTTAAAACTCGTCGCTTCCAATGCAGGGGGCACATGTTCGATCCCTGTTCAGGAAACTAGCATCACACATGCTTCGTGGCACAGGCAAAAAAGGAGAAAATAAAAACCCCAAACAGATTCATATGAGAAAGACAAAAGTGTGAAAGAGAAAACAAATACACAAAAGCAAAAACATTGATATCTGGGATGCCATCGACCAATTACTTTACAGTGAAACCCACCACTGTCAAACCATGGCCACCCACAAAGTGTGTACCCAGCACTTCACTCCTAAATATGAACAGCTGAGGGTGGTCAAGAGGCATTTGAAAAGAAGCCTCCAATGTCAAAGAGAAAAAAACTAAAACATAAGAATGGAGTCTGATGAAACAAAAGAAACAAAGTGGCAAAAAAAATCCTATAATAGAGAATTCCCTGGTGGTCCAGGGGTTAAGACTTGGCACTTTCACTGCCACGGGCCCAGGTTCGATCCCTGGTTAGGAAACTAATAATCCTACAAGTCACCAGGTGCAATTGACTTCCACCCAACATACAAAAAAAAACTATAATAAATGTCCTTAGGTAAGTGAGGATGTTGCATCCAGGAAGAAAATGCTCTGAAAAAAGGAACAGAGCTTCGGGAAACTATATAACATAAATAATTATTATGTTAGCTGAACTTTCAAAATTTAGTAACAAGAAAACCACTCAGTGAAAAACAGCAAAATATTTCAGCAGATACTTCACCAATGATTTTCTTCACAGCAAAGCAGCACATGAAAAGGTGCTCAGCATTAGGGAAATGCAAATTAAAACCAGAATGAAATATAACTCTCTGTGACCCCATGGACTGTAGCCCATCAGGCTCCTCTGTCGATGGGGATTTTCCAGGAAAGAATACTGAAGTGATTGCCATGCCCTCCTCCAGCGGATCTTCACAACCAAGGGATTGAACCCAGGTCTCCAGCACTGCAGGCGGATTCTTGACCGTCTGAGCCACCAGGGAAGCCCTGAAACATACCACTGCACACCTATTAGAATGGCTAGAACCCTCATCCCTCCAGTACTCTTGCCTGGAAAATCCCATGGATGGAGGAGCCTGGCAGGCTGCAGTCCACAGGGTCGCTAAGAGTCGGACACGACTGAGTGACTTCACTTTCACTTTTCAGTTTCATGCACTGGAGAAGGAAATGGCAACCCACTCCAGTATGCTTGCCTGGAGAATCCCAGGGACAGAGGAGCCTAGTGGGCTGCGGTCTATGGGGTCGCACAGAGTCGGACACGACTGAAGCGACTTAGCAGCAGCAGCAGCAGCAGAACCCTCATCCATTGCTGGTGAGGATGAAAAATGTTTAACTGGAAATGCTTAACTAGAAAAGAGTTTGGGGCTTCCCTGGTGGCTAAGTGGTCAAGAGTCTGCCTGCCAATGCTGGGGACACGGGTTCAGTTCCTGACCTGGGAGGATCCCACATGCCACAGAGCAGCTAGGTCCACGCGCCACAACTTACTGAGCCCGTGCTCTAGAGTTCAAGGGCTGCAACTACTGAGCCCGAGTGCCACAACTACTGAAGTCCGAGCCAGAGCCTGTGCTCCAAAACAGGAGTAGCGCCCGCTCGCCTCGGCTGGAGGAGAAGCTAGAGCAGTAACGAAGGCCCAGCACTGCCGAAAATAAATAAATAAAAATTATTTTTTAAAAAAGAAAACAGTTTGGCGGTTTCTTAGGAAGTTAAACTACGCTTAGCATACAACCCTGTGATTCCACTCCTCTTTACCTGTGAAAAAGGAAAACTTATGTTCACACAAAAACCTGTTACGTGCATGTTTAGAGCAGTTTTATTTATAATCTCCAAAACCTAAAAACAACTCAGATGTTCTTAAATGGGTGAATGGATAAACCAACTGTGGTATATTCATATAATGAAATACTTAGTTGGCAACAAAAAGGAATGACCAAGACACAAGCCATATCTTGGATAAATCTCAAATGCATTATGCTAGGTAAAAGAAGCCAGACTCAGAAAGCTACATGGGTTGTAATCCCATTTATATGATATTCAGGGAAAGGCAAAACTACAGGGACAGAAAATAGATCAGCGGTGGCCTGGGGTGAGGGAGAGGAGTTGACTATTGGAGCACAGTTGAGGTGAGGTGATGGGACTGTTCTGTATTTCATGGTAGTGGTGGTTACATGACTGTATATATTTGCTAAAACTTAGAGAGTCAAAACTCTACACTACAAAGGGTGAATTTTACCATATATAAGTTGCACTTCAGTATTTTTTTAAAATTATCAATAATGAAAAAACATAAAATACTGTGTAAACAAACAGGATGAAAAGGAACACAGAAAACAGTTTTTAGAAATTAAATATCTGACAGCTGCAATAAAAACTGATTTAATAGAAAGCTCGGAAGAGAAACTCTCCCAGAAAGCAGACCAAATTGACAAAAAGATAAAAAGAATTGAAAAAGATAAGAAATTTCACATGAACAGTCTAAAATTCCTAACATCTAACTAAAGAGTAGTTCAACAAAAGAACAGATCAAATTTGGGGGGAAATTAGCAAATAATAAAGACATTTTCTCAAAACTAAAGAGTATGAGTCTGCAGATTAAAAGGGCCCACCAAGTACCCGGGCAGAATGAGTGAAAAAGAGCCACATCAAGAGATACGCAGTCCCTTTAAAACTTCAGAGTCCTGGAGACCATGAAAGGAGCCTAAAAGCTTCACTGTTGTTCGGTCACTAAGTGCCGTCTGACTCTTTGCAACCCCACAGACTGCAGCACGCCAGGCTTCCCTGTCCTTCACTATCTCCTGGAGTTTGCTCAAACTCACGTCCGTTGAATCGGTGATGCCATCCAACCATCTCATCCTGTCGCCCCCTTCTCCTCCTGCCTTCAATCTTTCCCAGCATCAGGGTCTTTTCAAATGAGTCAGCTCACCGCATCAGGTGGCCAAAGTATTGGAGCTTCAGCTCCAGCATCAGTACTTCCAATGAGTATTCAGGGTCGACTTCCTTTAGAATTGACTGGTTTGATCTCCTTGCTGTCCAAGGGACTCTCAAGAGTCTTCTCCAGCACCACAATTCAGAAGCATTAATTCTTCAGTGTTCAGCCTTCTTTATGGTCCAACTCTTATATCCGTACATAAACTACCGAAAAAATCATAGCTTTGACTATATAGAACTTTGTCGGCAAAGTGATGTCTCTGCTTTTTAATACACTGTCTACATTTGTCATAATTTTTCTTCCAAGGAGCAAGCGTCTTTTAATTTTGTGGCTCCAGTCACCGTCCAGAGTGATTTTGGAGGGATAAAAACAGGTCAGACATGAGGTAATCAGGATGGCCCTTCACCTCACAACAGCAATCCTCGACGCTGGAGCACACCAAAGCAAACCTTTCAGTGAAAGTGCTTTTTAAAATTTAGAACCCCTACCCCCTGCCAAATTCTCTACCAAGTATTAGGATCGAAAAGGGCATTTTCAGATACATCATTATTTTTAAAAAAAACAAGTTTACTTCTCATGCACCCATTCCTAGGAAGCAGCTAGAGATTGTGCTGAAACAGACAAGTAAGCCACGGGGGGCGGCAGGACCCAAGAAACAGACTCAACAGTGACAGCAGCAAAAAGAAGTTTCAGGAGATTCCCTGGCAGTGCAGCAGGTTAGTTTTCACTGCCGGGACCAGGTCCACTCCCTAGTCAGGGAACTACGATCCCACAAACTGTGTGGCCTGGCTAAAAAGAAAAAAAGAAACCAAGATATGGGGAAAGTTTGCTGTACATCAAGGGAAAACAATCAGTTTATTTCATCTTAGTTATAACTTCCAAAAAATATTACTAAGAACATGTTGCAGGAAATGGAATTAAACACACACACTCACTCACACACACACACACAAACATATACACACACATGTTCAATGGGTTATCTTTGGTTGCTGGGATTATAGATAATTTTCATTTTTATCTTTATATTATGTGTATTTTCCCAAATGAGTAAAACTGCACTATTTTTCAATTTTTCACTGCAATTTTTAAAAACAACTTGAGAACAGATGAGATCTCAGGGGAAGGAAGGACATAGTGAGAGGGCCAAGGGCTGGTTTGAAAACCTGGAAAACTGGGGTTTAAGGAAAAGGCAGAGGAAGATGTCTTGGAGAAGGAACTACCAGAGAGCTGAAATTATCAAGAGCACTTTTTCTACTTTAACGGTAAATAATAGAAGTCAATGTATTTTTATTATAGTTCTAAAATAAATTAGATGTTAGGTAAACTAAATGTTCTGAATGGAGACGTTAAACATTTAACATTTTAAGGGGTGGAGGGGGGGGGGTACAAAGCTCTAGTTTAATGTGAACTTTTACTTAAATGTGGTCTTCAAAGTATCTTTCTACCCTGTGAGTCAACTGACAATTTTCCGGCAGAATAAAATACTACCTTGCTACATTGTAAGTAAGGTTCCTATATTTTTTACAGAATCTCAGCTTACAATTCAGGAACAAATCAATAGACAAGAATAGTTACTATTTATTGAATCTTTACCCAGTACCAGGCACTGTTCTAGGCATTTCACACACATTAACCCATTCGGCTCTCACAACACATTTAATTCAGTACTATGATATTTTACAAAAAAGGTACAAAGACTTGAGCAAAATGCCCATCATCAGAGAGCCCAGATTCATACATTCACTCATTCATCCAATGAGGACCAGTAATCTCTATGCTACATGCTACCTCTCTAGATCCTTGACATTCATAAAAGATGTACCTAGAACCCTGAGATTCTCATGTATCATGATAGCCTAAGACTTCGTAGTGAGTTTATTTTATATGTGAGTGCCTCCAAAGCCTGCCACACGTGCTCACACTGACTGTGTGAAAATATGACTCCACTTACACTGCTCCTTCTCTGACAAACCTGGAATAAATTCTCCAGGCTGACCAAAAGCAATCCAAAAATCACAGATATTTTGGAAAACTTACAAACTAGCTCTCATTCATCCTAAGAGAACTGTTTCAAAACTGTTCCAAACAAAAAAAGTAAGTCTGGTTAAACTGATTCGATTAAAACTGTATTTGTATAAAAGAAAAGTATTTGTAATTAATCCAGCTACAACATTCCCAGGATATACCCAAGAGAAATAAACACATCTTGTCCAGACAAAAACCTGTACATGAACATTAGCAGCAGTGTTACTCACTATAGCCAAAAAGTGGAAACAATTCAGATGTCCATGGAGTGATGAATGGATGAACAAAAAGTGGTATATCCATATAAAGGGATATTATTTAAATATAGTAGTTACATGCTCCAAGATCCATGCACCTTGAAACCATTAATCTAAATGAAAGAAGTTATATATTGTATGATTTTTTTTCATAAGGAATTTCCATGAGAGACAAATCAACAGAAAATGAAAGAAGTGGTTGCCAGGAGATGGAGCAGGGGAGGGAGAGAACAAGGAGTGACGGCTGTGACTGTCACTGTTTCTTGTTGGGGTGATAAAAATATTCTGGAATTAGGTAGGGGTGATACATTCACAACTCTGTGAGACATTAAAAACCACTGAATAATAATACCTTTTTCTTTTTTTTAAAGGGTGAGTTTTATGCTATGTTTTCTGTATCTCAATAAAACTGCTATTTTAAAAATGCAACTTTTAGGGATTTCCCTGGTGGTCCAGTGGTTAAGAGTCTGCCTTGCAATGCAGGAGAGACAGGTTCAATCCCTGATCAAGGGGCCAAGATTCCACATGCCTTGGATTAACTAAGCCTGTGCACCAAAACTACAGAAGTCTGTATGCTGCAGCTAAGACTCGTGGCAGCCAAATGAATAAAATAAAAATTTTAAAAATTAAAGTGAAACTTTTAAAATGTGTTTGTATTTTTAAATGCAACTTTTATTCAATATTATTTGAAAATAATTCAGCAATTCAGAAGTCCAATAAATGTTAGCTCTTACTGTTACTATTTTTAAAAATCATCCAGCAATCAAAAAAATATTTGAGTAATGTAACTTAGTATCTAGAAAAATACATAAAATAATTTGGCATATACCAGTAGAAAAATACATAAAATAATTTGGCATATACCAGTAGACAAAACAATTAAAACATTATATTTAGCTATATCCACTTTAATTCCATCTGTATGGTTTTACTTTCAATCTTTCCAAGTACATTCTGTAAGTTTTTTCTTTTTAAGAAATGTTCTACGTCCTGAGGGTTATCATTTTAAAGGACTGAAAGCATGAAAAAAAAAAAAAAGAAGAATAAGAGTCAGTGCTAAGCTAGTGCTAAATTACGAAGATGAGGCTCTAAGTGCCACAAGCAGGCATTCAAAGAGGAGAGAGATCAGGGTGATCATCAGTACTCTGGGAGGACTTCTAGGAAGAGATCCTCAGAGTGTGCTAAGGAGCAGGGAACCAGGGATCTACCCAGTGCAAAGACGGCACCTGCTGGGATCTGCTCCTGTGTTTGTTACCCAGACTACTGGTCTCCCATCACCCCCACCACCTTCTCACCCCCCACATCCCCACTCCAAGATTCTGCAGTCACAGGGAGGACACAGTGTGGAGGAAGAGGAAGAGGAAGAAAAGGTGGACCTGAGGGAAGAAACCAGAGCTCCTGGCCTTAGTATCCCCGGTCCTGTTGCACACCTGCATTTCAATACCCAGCTCCACTTCCACTCATACCCCAGCCGAGTACTGGGCCTGGGTGGTACACAAGACCATCTATCACTGCATACCTTGGACATACCTCTCTACCACTCACAGATCACGCCGTCCAACTTTGTAATAACTCTCTGGGGCCCTCATTTTCTTTCTTTTAATTCTCATGTTTAACCTCTTCAAGTACTGATACCCAAAAACAGATCTCATTAATTTCTCTCATAATCCTGAATACCTGCTGCTATTGAAAACGCTGCCATTCTTACAGAGGCCTATCTGATAAAGTCCTCTGTCTACACTTCTGATCCTGTCCAGGCTTGGAGAATTCTCAAGTACCTCCTAGACTGATGTTTCCATCCAGGGCTATAAAACCCATCCACATCCCCACCAGTTATCTGTCCTCTTTCAATCCACCCTGCAGAACGGAAGCAATGCTAAATTTCCTGACGTCCCACTGAAATCATATCCACTTGTTTCCAGATCTTCTGACTGATCCCCAATACCCACAAGTGAAATAGATCTGAAATAGACTGCAGAGAAAAGAAAAGGGCTTCAGATGTCACCTCTCCATTAATTTTCTCAATCTGCAGGGTGGGGGGGAAGAGCTGGCTAAATCGCCGATTTAATAGTATCTGTGCTTTAATGTGCTTTTGTTTCACGCTCCTTGCATAGTGCTGATAGGAATACAGCACATCCCTTGGGTGGTCCTGAAGTGAACAATGACTGAGGACCACTGATCTAGCCCAATCCTGACCTAACAGATGAGGGAGAGAGGAAAAATGGTGTAACTTGTTCTCTGACTACCACTTAACAGTTTCTTATTCATATACTCAGGCTCTTGCTAAAGGAAGTTACTTAAGACTGCCCACACTTGAAATTCAGTGCCCTGGTTTATGCTACTCCCTCCCTGCCTCTGTCCATCCTCACTAGCTACATGCCCATCCACGCTGGCCACATCCCCATCCTCACTAGCCACATGTCCATCCAGGAAGCAGACATCCATACCAACTGCCCCATATAGCTTATGAGCCCGCCCTCCTTAACTCTCCACAGTACTTTGTATCTATGTCACTTGTAGCAATCAGGAATCCCAAGCATACTGAAAAGATATTTGCTTGAAACTGGTGGGAATAAATATTGTCAAACGAGTAACAAATTCTTCTTCAGATAAATCTAAGTGCATTCATGGCACCTGTGCCACCCATCTCAACTGTCACAATCTTAGAGGACATAAATCACTAATTCTCCCAGGACAACACCAGAAGTTCCAAATTTCAAAATAACAGCTAAGTATTCTCATAAGTCCCACACAAGTTACATGCAAGAATGGCTCTGTTTTAAAGTCTGACTTAACTTTTTTGAATTAGCAAACACTTGATTTCAAGGTGCTGTCAGAATTTTACCAAATGCCTATGCAAAACATTTTCTATACAATTCGTCTCAATGTACTTCAAAAGTATGTCATAAAACCGACTGTCTGAAATAATTCTTTTAACAATAAAAATACTAAAAGCCTTATGCAACCAAATGTTTTGAACTTAAGCAAAACTAGATGATTTCAAATTTTTATTAATAAGTTGCCATCACTACAGTAACATCTGTCATGTGAGGACCTTACATACCCATTTAAATTTTTTCTTCATTAAGAAGAAAACATTTCACCTCCACTGAAAACTTTTTTAAATCTATGGTTTTAGAAAAATAATCTAGTAACATCAACCAATGTCCTTGCATCAACAGGTATATTACCTACGAAGTACTCAATATATAAACAGATGAATGAGTAATTTCTTATACTAAGTATATAAGTATACTAAGTATAATTTCTCATTCTTATTTAGTACTTAAGCCAACATTCTAGTTCACAAGACTTAATCAACTTATTCTAAATTACCAGGAAAGTATATTCCTCTTTTCAGTCTTGACAACATAGGTGGATTCGAATCCACCAAATGTATTTATTTATGAACTTCTGGGATATCTTCAACCAGTTCTAGAACATTTTTCCTTCCAAAGCATATACACACATATACACATTTACCTAGAAGTACACCCAATAAAACAAATGAAACAAGGGCTTAGGCTAAACAACTCACTATCATGAATTGTTATTCCAGGCAAGTGGACATATTCTAAAAGTTTAGGATGTAAAATGTATCATCTCTTTCACCATAATCTTGAGAAATAATGTTTCAAAAGTAAAACATCTAACAAGTTAACACCACATCTAATAAAGGAAGGAAAATGCCTGGCAAGCAGTATGAAACAGCAGCTCAAAATACACTAACTCTGCTATCAGAACTATCAAACTATCTATCAAAATCTAATTAGGCCAATTTTTAGTTTCCCACATCCAAAATATTTAGGAATTATGGTAGCCACTGGAGAATCAGCACAACTCCATCTATTACAAGTTCTCACCTACTAACAATCATTTGTCCAACCAATCTTTGATGAGCACCTGCAGTGTGCTCGAGGCACTGCACTAGGAACTACAGGGGCTGTGAGATTAGTATAAGGATATAGAACCCTTAATTTCACATGAAGGTGAAAGGGACAAGTATATACAAGGTAGACTGTGAATGTCATTGGAAAAAACAAAATATCATGGAAGTACATAAAGATATAAGGATCTTTTTAAAAAAGGAAACCTAACCACAAAATTGTAATTTAACAGCATACACACCGCTCTCAACCCTAAATATTACTTGCTAAGCCTTCAAAGAGGAGTTAAAGTTAGCTGAACCACCCTGCCAAAACGCCTTAGCTCTGTCTAATCTGAGAAAACTTCCTCCAATAGTATAATTTACTCTCCACAAGTCTTTCAGTTCTGGGCTCCTGGTCTAAAAGACCACATGTGACTTCGTAAGGTAGAAATCATTACTATAAAAGATGCACTAAAATTAAGTTGGCAAGAATGGTGTGTAGTCCTTTCCACATACAAGACATACACACTTGACATTTGATTCATTCTCTTCATTCTCCTGCCAGCTCTCCCTCACTCCACCCCAAAGACAGGCAGATATTACTGTCAGGCAAAAGAAATTACCTTTTTCCTTTGCTGGGAGGACAAGCTAAACGGGCTTACATCTGACTTAATACTCATACTCCTCCAATGGGTATTTAAGCATTTATTAAAAAAAAAAAAAAGGCACATTTACATTTAACCACTTCTCCTATTCCAGTCCCTTTTTTTTTTGTCTTCTCTGTTGGTTTTTATTTGAGGGCTGGTCCAGTCTCTTTTAAAAACAAGTGACACACCTTAATCACAGTTAAGGCTCTATTCCTTCATGAATTTTAATTCGGAAATGCTCTGAAAACTGTATTCTAATTTAGTTCAGATTTTAAAAATACAAAGGAAAAGATCTTGTAGGTTACAGCTATAAATTATGATTTTTTTTCACAATTTAGTAAACTGCAACTACGAATTTAATACACAGAAGCCATTGTGTGTATATGTTTTTTAAATAAACAAAATGTATCTCAGCACCAGCCTAGAGAAGCTCTCTGAGAAAATAGGAGTCACCATGGAGAAGTTCATTATAGATTAGGGAGGACTTATTACCCTCAGAAATAGAATGAAAAGAAAAAGTCATTTTGCATTAAATTTCCCTATACTTCTGCTGTGTGACTTGGAAGCTGGTCCAAAAGTTCATCTTCAGCAATTACGTCTGCAGGATCAACCATACGTCTCTGCAACAGGTGACAGGAAACGGCATTTCTCAGGCAAAGGGATCAAATTAGTTAAGAACCAAGTTCCTGCGGTCTCTTATTTTGCATTTTACCAAAATGATACTGGAATCAGATAAAACAACAAATTTGTTTTGGTTTTCTTTGGTTTTTCTTCTTTGCTTTTTAATCAGCCATTTACTAGCAACTGTTGCACGAGCCCATCAGCACTCAAGAATAAACACACATACACAGGACCAGATAAGGCTCCCCTACTAACCCAACTGATCCATTTCCTCAAGACAGTTTTAAAACCACACAGCTCGGGGTGTGAAAAGAAGCATGTTGTGTGTGTGTGTGTGTGTGTGTTTGTATGGCACAATCTGTCTGAATCCTCCATTCCCTTTTTTAGGAACCGATTAGAGACGAAAAATCTAAAAGAAACCACATTAGAAATGCAAAGAGGTTTGCAAAAACAAGAAGCTTCTTTCATTCCAAAAAACCAAACCAAAACAAGGGGAGAAAAATGAATGCAATGGATATGTGTGTGCCAAAGTTTCAACTATGCCCGTGGAGACACTGCACTGGCACACATTTTTAAGAGGAAAAAGAGGGGGTTGAGGGAAGAGAGCGAGCGAGCGAGCGAGCGTGTGGCCTGCGAACTGCAACAATGCAATCTCCATTTTGAACAATGCGCCTCTTTCCTCTAGTAAATCTAGTTTTTTGCCACTTGATGGGCCGTCGCATTTCCCCTCCGTTTGGGGGGTGGGGGGAGGTGGGGG
>SJYQ01002598.1:916703-966099 GCA_006410935.1 Redunca redunca | reverse complement strand
ACGTGAGTCTGAGTGAACTCCGGGAGTTGGTGATGGACAGGGATGCCTGGCGTGCTGCGATTCATGGGGTCGCAAAGAGTTGGACATGACTGAGCGACTGAACTGAACTGTACTTAACTGAAGGATTCCCTAAATGGAGAAAGTTTGGAAGCCTTTGCTTTAGTTTTTGGTTGGCTTTCTGATAAAAAAATTTAATGGAAAAACTGCATTTTTAAATGTTGGTCACTAATTGATTCCCTTCCCCACCAAAGTTATTAGTACAATTATTGATACAAAGTTAGTACCAGCTGATCACAGCTTAGTATGTTTACTCTCCTATTTAATATCTTTATAGCTACTATCTAGTTCCTTTATTTGATACTGATCCTATTGCTTGTCATTCTGATTACTTTCTGGTTTTCTCCAGTACTGGTTTTCTATTAGTATTTTTAACAATCTCCTTAAACTTAACTTTGCCCCAAATGAAAATCATCTTGTGGTCATGTATGGATGTGAGAGTTGGACTGTGAAGAAGGCTGAGCGCCGAAGAATTGATGCGTTTGAACTGTGGTGTTGGAGAAGACTCTTGAGAGTCCCTTGGACTGCAAGGAGATCCAACCAGTCCATTCTGAAGGAGATCAGCCCTGGGATTTCTTTGGAAGGAATGATGCTAAAGCTGAAACTCCAGTACTTTGGCCACCTCATGCGAAGAGTTGATTCATTGGAAAAGACTCTGATGCTGGGAGGGATTGGGGGCAGGAGGAGAAGGGGACGACCCAGGATGAGATGGCTGGATGGCATCAAGGACTCGATGGACGTGAGTCTGAGTGAACTCTGGGAGATGGTGATGGACAGGGAGGCCTGGCGTGCTGCGATTCATGGAGTCACAAAGAGTTGGACACGACTGAGCGACTGAACTGAACTGAACTGATACCCCTTTGTAATTTCCTTTTCTGTTGGCCATACAGGCTTTATATTAGACATAATCTTTAAACTGCCTCTTTCGTTTATCTCACATACTAATCCATTCATTCACCATGTCCTATTCATATTTCTTTTGTCATCCATACCTTTGCTTCTCCCACTTTTACTACCTAAATCCCAGGACTCATCCTCAGGCTAGACTATTGGAAGTCATATCAACCCCTTTGAATCCAGCATCTCTTCCTTCTATAAATACCACTCTGATACTCCTTTTTGTGGCACTCTCTTGCTCCCAAATCCTCACTGGCCTCCCACATTCCACCTATTAAGTTGAACTTCTTTTTCCTGGCTTTCAAAATATTCTGTTATCAGTCCCTGCCCTGTTTATTCAGCTTTGTCTAAGGACCTTCGGCAAGAATCCTCTGCTCTAGTATTGCGAGCTGTGTCTCATACTTCCTAATAACAGCTAAGCTTATTCTGTTTTTTAACTTTCACACGTTTTCCATCCTTCTTCCAGTAAGTCCAGTTCTACACGCTACTGCACGAGTCACTAGCTGTGGAATAACTGAGTAGAGCCTCAGTCTCCTCATCTGAAAACTGAGAATTGTACTTTTTCTGTAAGCTTGTAGTGAGAATTAAGAGAGTTGATACATGAAAAACCCTCAGGAATAGGGCCTGGCACATTAAGGACTCCCAGACATAAAGTAAACTCCTTTAACAATAAGCTATTGTCGTAATTATACAATGCTCTGAATATAATAAGCTATTATTATTACAACAATTTATTACCACTACTACTAAGTTAAAAGTTCCACTTCGTTTGTGAAACTGTTTCTCACTAATTATTGTTTTTTTCCTCTCTTACAGTTCTATAGTTCTTTTAGTCTTAGCATATCATCACATAGTTTAATTATATATCATATTTTGGTTGTTTGATAATTATTTCTCTGTTAGCCATATCTTTTCAAGTTGATTTTGTATACATTGAGAAATAGAATTTAGATTAAACCCACACACATACAAACCCACAATGCTGAGTACATGGGGAACATTCAAGAAATGCTGTGTATTAAAAAGGAATTTTAGGCCATTACCAGACAAATATTTATTCATATCTACAACGTAAAGGTACTTTGCTATATATCCAAAAGAGATGCAGAAAAATGTAAAGCAGGTTCTTTTCCTTGAGGACTTATAATATGTTAGGGGAGAGAGGCAAATAATAAAAGTTATAAATCTCTGATACCATATAAAGTTGAAATGAGCAGACAAAGATCCAGAGAAGAGGTAGAATCAAAACTGGGTGGAATTTGAATTTACAGAAGAGGAAGGAACTTGTATAGGAAGTAAAGGCAGGACAGGATCAGAGAACAGTACATAACAAGTTGCCTGAAATGAAGGTTTCTGTGGCAGAGTACTAAGAAATCAGGTGAAAATGTTTGGGATTAGATGGATGGATGTCTTTAATTAAGTGCAGGGTTAGAAGAATATACTTTGATTCATAGGTAATAGACAAGCTTTAAAGGTTTCACAATGAGAAAGAACTTGCTTAAAAAAAGTATTTTAAGAAAATCGCAGTGGCACCAGAGCTGGGTACAGTATGAGTTGGAAAGAGAAGTGATAGACCTAGGAAAATCACCTAGGCCTGAGGAAATGAGGATTTGAATTTAGTAAAAATAAGACTGGAGAGATGTCATGCAAAACTTCGTTCTGGACTGGATAAGAAAGGAAGATGTAGTGGGGGGAAGGAGAGGAGTAATCAGAGATGACTGAAGTTTTGATCTGCAGTGACAAGAAATTAAGAGTGTTGAAACTTAAGATATATGAGAACATGTGCATTAGGAAACCTAGAGAGGTTTAAAAATATGGCCAAAGTTACTCATTTAGTTGGTGACAAAAAAAAGAACAAGGGTTTAATTAATGACTTTACTGACGGAAATAGGTATGAAATATTAGCTAGTTGAAGGGGTACAGACATCTGGGCTTGTAGTTTGGATTTGTTGAGTTTGAGGTAACAGTGAGATAAGCAAGTGCCAACATATCACCAGACTGTGGGACAATGTGAATAGAACTTAGTAAAGAAATTTAAGGCTGAAATTGTTGTGCTTAGAGAGAAAAGCAGGGGATCTGAGATTGAGCCTTGGAAACTGCACATAATTGGAGAGTGAGTGAAAGAAGAGGAATCGGCAAAGGCGACAAGGACAGGCAGTTAATGTGAGAGGCAAGTGAGGGGGAAGGCTAAGAAGGTGGGAGTGGTTCTCAAGCTGATCATGGTTGATCACTGCCAAAAAGTGAGAAGAATCAGAATTGAAAGAGGTCTTATAAATGTTTACTGGTGTTTTTCCCAATACAAAACCTAGAAAAGCAGAAGAAAGAAGAAAATTGTTTATGGTTTTCCCATGCGTAAGTAACCACTGCTATTATTTTGTTTTCTCTAGTATAACAACCTTTGAGTTTGATTTTTGGTTGATTGATGGAGACTTTTTTCCGAAGCTCTCCATCCCTGGGACTAATGATGGGAATTTTAGACATAATAAAGACCAGAAGGTATTTTTTGAAAGAGTGTTTGTCATTTATCTGTGTCCTCTCATGTCGTCCTACATAGGCGCCCATATTTCTTACGGGCATTAGCCCTGCATTTGTATTATTTGAATGAGTGGACATTAAGTGGTTAGCATTAAGATATTTAGTGGTCTGTCAGGGTAGACAAGTGACTGTTGGTGCAGTTGTATTGGTAAGATCTGAATAAAATGATAAGGGTATTAATTGCTAAAATTCTAAAACTTAAGAATACTGAAGGTAGCAAATTTTAGGAGTACTCAGATTAGGAGAATTGGAAAGGGTCAAAGGAAGTGTTATCTGTTTTTGAAACCTGTATGATGTAGCTACTCTGGAGGTGACTGAGGTAGAGATAGTCTATGGGCTATTTGTTTTGCTTGAATGCATATTCTTATCTTCCCAGGAACATTCTTCTGCCTTCTTTGTTGATATCAGTCCTCGAGAATAGGGCATTCATTATTGAGTACTAAATTATTTTAGTTTGATAAATTCTGATTATGAAATATAATTCCACTAGGTAATATTTTTATAATATAAAAGGTAGTATAATGTGAGAAAGTATACTGTTTTGGAAATCGGGATCAAAGACTGAGTGCTGTTAATATGGTGTGTGACTTTGAGCAAATCACATAATCAGTGAGTCTTGTTTTTTCCTCACTTAGAAAATGAGGGAGTTTTTAAAAAATTTAAGTTTAAGAGATAAATGGCTTAAATATTTGTAACAAAAACAGCAGCCCTTTGCCTCTACCCACTTCTCTCCCCATCTCTTATTCATGTTTGTCAGGAAACCACTTACATATCTTACAAGAGTGTCTTTTGGTACTTACCTCTATTTTCTAAATAACACAATCTACCATCAGTAGACCCTCTCCTCCAGTTCTGTATCTGGCTATACTCTGCCCTTTCCCCCGCTTTACAATGTATGTGCTCTTCAGTGTCCCGTGTAAGGCTTCTTTGTCTATTTGGGTAGAAGAACCCATCCCCTTTTATGTGCAAGGACTTTACCAGTGTGTTTCTTTCTCTTTTTCTTGCATTCTCCATTTTTTCATCTACTGGATCATTTCCATTAGTATGTATTTTTGTTGCTATTGCTATGACAAACCCATCTGAAAACTTAGTGAAATAAAATAGCTGCTTTATTAGACTCAGATGTTTTGAGTCAGTACTTAAGATCAGGCACATCAGGGATGGCTTTCTACTCTTCAGTATCTAGGACATCAGTTGGGAAGAGCTGCTGGCCGGGGTAATGTGAAGGCAGAAGACTAGAATCATCTGGAGGTATCTTCACTCACATGACTGTAAGTTGACACTGGCTGTTTGACTTGAGATCTCACCTCAGGCTCTTCACTGGAGCACATATCAATACATGTGGCTTGGACTTCCTTAAAACATCGGTGACTCAGGATACTTGGCTCTCTTACATGACGAGTCAGGGTTTAAAAGTGAGTGTTTCAGTGAAGATGGCGAAGGTAGGGTGAGGAATAGACTCTGTTAATCATGTTACTGAACTAGGTTCATTTGTCTGATGTGCAGCAAGACACATGCTGAGATGGTAAGTTTGCAGCAGAGAAAATGTTTACTCACAGGGCACAGCTAAGTGAGAAAACTGGAGAACAAATCTCAAATTTGTCTCCCTAAAGGTAAAGGTTTTGAGATATTTAAGGGATAAAGGAGCAGGGTGGTTTGAGGCATGGGGAAGGGTGATTGGATGCAGGAAAAAGGTATAGTGATTGAAGTTCTCCAAGGATCTGAACTACATGCTTCTTCATGGGGTGCATGTTCAGAAATTGGTGGCATTAGCATGATCTGAGGGTCGAGTTTTTGGCCTTCTGACATAAAAAGGTGATCCATTGGATACTCAGGTAGGCCTAGTTGAATAAGATTGGTGGTCTCAGCTGGTTTGAGCTGGTCAAGATCTAGCTCAGAGTTCCTGAAAAACAACTTAAGCAACCATTATTATAGTGATTCATACATCAAAGGTGTTATCTATGAGAAAGCTATTGGGAGTTTAGATATATTGCTTGGCTAGTGACTGTTAGCTATATGGAGTCTTAAAAAATTTACTTAGTTATTTTTGACTGTGCTGGGTCTTTGTTGCTTTATGCAGGCTTTCTCTAGTTTCATTGAGGGGGCTACCCTCCGGACTTCTCACTGCAGTGGCTTCTTTTGTTGCAGAGCATGGGCTCTACTGCACATCGGCTTCAGTAATTGTGGAATGTGGGCTCAGTAGTTGCTGCTTATGGGCTCTGGAGCATGAGCTCAGTAGCTGTGATGCACAGGCTTAGCTGCCCCACCGCACGTGGAATTTTCCCAAACGAGGGATCGAACCGGTGTCCCTTACACAGAAGGGTGGATTCTTAACCACTGGACCACCAGGGAAGTCCTTGAGTTTATTTTTGTGTATGGTATTATGATGTGTTCTCATTTCATCATTTTATACATAGCTGTCCAGTTTTCCCAGACCACTTACTGAAGAAACTGTCTTTTCTCCATTGTGTATTCTTGCCTCCTTTGTCATAGATTAAGTGACAGTAAGTGTGTCATTTTGTCAGTGTCCATTTTATGCTGTGCACTGCATATATTCCTGGAGAAGGAAATAGCAACCCACTCCAGTATTCTTGCCTGGAAAATCCCCTGGACAGAGGAGCCTAGCAGGCTACAGTCCATGGGGTCACAAAGAGTTGGACACGACTGAGCGACTAAACCACTGCGTATGTTATTAAGGATAAGTCAGTGGACATCATCTTTAATATCATGGTATTCTCTTGACTAAGTATACTAAGGATCCAGATGTAAAGACAAGTATAATGTGGCATTGAAATAAAGGCATATACTCATTGCAGAGATTGTTTCTTAGGAACAGTTACAGTAACTTTAAAGTAATTTTTAGATTTTGTTATGCCTTTTAAGAGTTTCCTTTAAAAAAAATGTTTTTTTCAAGCATGCTTCATTGTGGTCAGTTTTTATAAATGTTCCATATGTGCTCAAAAAATATATTTTAGGTGGAAAGTTGTAATATATTTGTTACTTTGTAGTGGATTGTCTTTTATCAGTTTATGGAGCTCTTTGTGTATTAGAGATACTCTTTGATAAACGAATTGCAAATATTTCCCTCAGTCTGTTTGTCTTTTGATTTTGTTTATGGTCCCCTTTCTCTAGAGAAATCGAAAATTTAATATAATGGATCTTTTTCTTTATTGTGGAGGTAGAAAACTTAAATGACTAAAGTGTCATTAATGAATATAAAGGGGCTTGTTATGGAATATAGTAGGGAGAAGTGGAAATTATGGGGAACTGCCTGTCCTGCTTAAGGCATTGAAACTGAAGTGGGAATAAGAAAACTACTTTATTAGTCAAGGAAAATAGGGACTCAGACACTCAATTTGTGTGACTTTTGTTGAATGGATTTTGAGTTTTCCATTTTGTGTAAGAAAGTTTTTCCATTCCAGGTAAAAGTTCTCTCCAAGATTCTTCCAGTATTTTTATTGTTTTGTTTTTTACATTAAAAATTTAATTCATATATAACGTATTATTTATTTATTTTTGGTTGCACTGGATTTCCATTCCTATGCATGGACTTTCTCTAGTTCCAGTGAACAGGGAAGTCCCATGGACAGAGAAGCCTGGCAGCTTATTGTCACAGGGTCACAAAGAGTTGGACACAACTTAGTGACTAAACAACAACAATATATTTGTAGCATATTTTCTCCAGTTGTACTGTCAGTTATGCCAGTGCTTTTTATAAAAACTAAATATCATTTTCTATTGCATAGCAATGTCATCAGATTACACTATATACTTAGATTTATTTCTGGATGCTCTTTTGGTTCACTGATTTGTCTAGCGTATACTAGTACTATTTTGGCTAGAGTTGTTTTATATATTCTTTTCCATTATGGTTTATCACACTGTATTCAGTATAATTCCCTGTGCTATACATTAGGACCTTGTTTTTTATCCAGTCTAAATGTAATATTTTACATCTACCATCCCCAGCCTCTGAGTCCATCACTCTCTCTTCACTCCTCCCTGTTGGCAACCACACATCTGTTCTCTATATCTGTTAGTCTGTTTGGTAGTTGGTTCACTTGAGCCATATTTTAGATTCAACATGTGATACCATATGCTATTGATATTTGTCTTTCTCTTTCTGGCTTACTTCACTTAGCACGATAATCTCTAGTTTTATCCGTGTTAGTGCAAATGGCATTATTTAGTTCTTTTTTATGGCTGAATAGTATTCCACTGAATATATGTACTGCATCTTCTTTATCCATTCATCTTTTGATGGACATTTAGGTTGTTTCCATGTTTCGGCTGTTGTGAACAGTGCTGCTATGAATATAGGGGTGCATGTACTTTTTAAAAATAAATATGGAACATTTAATCATTTTTTAATTATTTGGTTGTTTCTGACTGTTCTGGGTCTTTGTTGCGGTGTGCAGGCTTTCTCTAGTTGCAGCGAGCAGTGGCTGCTCTTTGGTTGTGGTGCACAAGCTTCTCATTGCAGTGGCTTCTCTTGTTGTGGAGCATGCACTGTGAAGTGCTCAAGCTTCAGGAGTTGTGGCTTGTGGGCCCTGGAGAGAGGGCTTGGTAATTGTGGCACGTAGGCTTAGTTGCTCCATAGCATTTGGGATCCTCCTGAACTAGGAAGTGAAGCAGGGTCCCCTGCTTTGCTAGGCAGACTTGTGACCACTGGACCACCACAGAGGCCTCTGCATTTATTTTTTTGAATTATAGTTTTGTCTGGGCATAATGCCAGGAGTGGAATTGCTGGGTTATATGATCATACTATTTTTAGTTTTCTGAGGAATGTCATACTGTTTTTCATCGTGGCTGTGCCAGCTTACTTTCCCACCAACAGTGTAGGAGGATTCCCTTTTCTCCAGCTCCTCTCCAGCATTTGTTATTTGTAGACTTTTTAATGATGGCCATTCTGACTGGTGTGAGGTGGTACCTCATTGTAGTTTTGATTTGCATTTCTGTAATAATTAGTGATGTTGAGCATCTTTTCATGTGCCTACTGGCCATCTGTGGGACATACACATTTTTATATGATGGGATTTGTGTTACTGTTAAGATACTGTTCCTCTTCATTAATCCGAGAAAGGGTTATTTTATACTATTACAGCATTTGTAAGTGTATTTCAAATAAAGAGTCTATAAATGCACAAGTAAAGAAATATCAGTAAATAGCCAGTGACTTTCTGGGTACCATCTTGGTTTAATGTATCAACTTCACAGGCTTCCCTGGTGACTCAGTGGTAGAGAACCCACCTGCCAATGCAGGAGACATGGGTTTGATCCCTGGTCCTGGAAGCTCTCCTGGAGAAGAGAATGGCAATCCACTTGAGTTTTCTTGCCTGGGAAATCCCATGGACAGAGAAGCCTGGCAGGCTACTATCAATGAGTTCCCAAAAGAATCAGGCATTACTTAGCGACTAAATGACAGCATCAATTTCACAGAGGATCTTTTTCTCTAGCAAACACTTGCAAGTTTTGGATAATGTAATGTATATAGCAGTTCCCCTCCCTCAAGCAAATTACTTTGGTTTTAAAGCATTAAAACCCCTTCTTTTTACAAAATTTAGCCTGAGGCTTTAGACTAAATGTGCCAGTACATGTGGAGATCCTTACTCTTAATCAGTGATGCTTTTAAGGAAAAATTTTGATTAAAAGGGGAAAATGTGAAATAAAAAAGAAACCTCAGCTAAAATTGGGACAGGCCTGTATGGGAAACTCTCAGGCCCTACCATGCATATACCCAGGTAAACTGAAAATTGTATGCTTCCATTATTGACATGAAGGGAGTTTCCCAGGTGGTGCAGTTGGTAAAGAATCCACCTTCTAAGTGAAGGAGATGCAAGAGACACGGGCTCGATTCTGATTCCTGGGTTGGGAAGATCCTCTGGAGAAGGAAATGACAACCCACTCCAGTATTCTTGCCTGGAAAATTCCACGGACAGAGAATCTTGGCAAGCTGTAGTCCATGAGGTCACAAAGAGCTGGACATGACTAAGCACACACACATGCTATTATTTATACCATTATAACTCCAAAGACATAACCTATTTTAATGTAACCAATGACTTTAAGCTAGCTTTCATTTACCAAAATTTAATTCTGTTGAATAGATCATGTGAACTTGAAAAGCATTTTGGGTTATGTTCTATGACATTTCTTTAATTAATGTAAGTGGTTATTTGTTTTTAAGCAAATTAAATAGAACTCTTTTACAAACAAATTTTAACAATACCATCTGAAGGTAGAAAAGAAAACAAAACCCACATGTCTACAACACCTATATATACACATGAACACTCAGATAGATGCAAACAGGAACTGTTTGATTTAAAATTTTAGCCATATGCTGATACAAACCCAGAAGAATAATAGATTCAAAATGTATTTGTGTCCTGTAAGGGTCTTTTTAGAGCTGTTTTTGGAGTCAGTTTATTTTTTAGAAGCTTCTGCATGCCAATCAAAAAATGCTTTTTGTTGTCTCACAAGAGGTTTGGAATCCTCTCTTAGGTGGACTTATTTAAAACAAATGTTTCCCCTTTGAACGGGAAGGGTCACTTACCTAACAAAAGGAAACAGAAAGCAAGTTTTCTCCTAGGTTTAGTGTATGTCTGTTACCAGAAATCTAGGACAGTTGTTATTTAACACTTTTCTTCTAAATATTTATCTGCTCAAGTTAACTTTGAAACAGTGATTAGGATTATAGCATTTGAATCTTCAGAGGGTCCAGTTTTAAAGGGGTAGGTTTTTGCAGAGGAAGATAGAGGCATGGAGGTGGGGCCTGAGCACAAAACGGCTGCTGGGATGTAGTCTGAGACAAATGGGTGATCAGGGAAGATACAGAGGATGGCTCCTGAGATCAAGAAGTTGGGGGAGGGTGAGGCGCAGGAAGCTTCAGAAGCCATTTTGTTCTTTTCTAGTTTTTGTTGTTGTTGTTTCATCCAGTTTAGAAATGTTATCTTACAAAGTGGAAATTTTAGAGTTTTGTGTACATTTGAATTTGTTTTGTTTAATTATATAACTGTAGTCCTCCACTTTAATCTTAAGCAAAAGGAGTTTGGGGAGGTTGAAAATTCCCCATACAGCCTATTGTAATTCTGATTACTTGTAGTTTGTTCAGGTCATTTAGTTAAAAGTGCACATGCTGGGGTCCATGGTTTTTAAACATGAAACTGTCCAGAGTCCTGAAAGGTGGGCTCTGCTTAGAGTATTTAGACGACCAGAATTTGCCCCCCTCCAAAACCTCTCACTACTACATACTGTAGAAAGCAACTGAGTACTCTCCAAAGTCAGAGCCTCAAACCTGAAAGGAACAAGCCTTTCCAGATACTGAGTTAAGTCAGAAAGCTCAGAATGCAAAAAGAGCAGAGCTTGGAACCTGAGAGGACACTTACTTACCAAACTTCGATGCATGAAACAGGGCTGTCAAAGCCAATGCACTGGGACAACCCAGAGGGATTGGATGGGGAGGGAGGTGGGATGGGGGGTTTGGGACAGGGGGACACATGTACACCAGTGACTGCTTCATGTCAATGTATGACAAAAACCACCACAGTATTGTAAAGTAGTTAGCCTCCAATTAAAATAAATTAATTTAAAAAAAACTGGCAGTAGCTCATGGAAGTGATGAGCACAAGGTACCTTGCTTGATTCCAGGATTCATTGTCTCAGGGTTTACCTGCTTTGGGTCCCACTTCTGACACCAAAAATGTCAGCTTTAATTATACAGTTGCCATTTATTTTACCAGCAAAGTTGGTTTATTTGGAAAGAGCCAAAGGAATTGCAGTTTTTGAAATGCAAGCTATGGTGAACTGTGGACAAATTTAGATAACAAAGAAGGGGAGCTTACTTTTATAAGGAAAAAGGGGAACTTTTTGGAGGATCTCTGTTAACCAAAGAGTCTATTGGCAGGAGCTGGGAATTCAGAGTATGGCAGATTCTCATTGTTGGGCATCTGTAGTGTGATTGGCTGAGCTGTCATGGAGCAGAGAGTTTTCTTCTTCCCGCTGGCTAGTGAAGTAGGGGCACCTTCCTGTCAGAAATGTAGGTATGTCTTTTCCTGCTTGGAGCAATGGATGATGCATGGTAGCGCCTGAGAGCTCCCTCCACAGGCTGTCCCTACTCCAAATTTAGCTGAGATTTCTTTAATTAATTACACACTTAATGTAGTCTTTGCCCCTTCATGGATCACAGCCTTGTCCTGGCAAAGGGGTTTGCTTATTTCAGTGAAGCTGTGAGCCATGCCACACAGAGCGGCCCAAGGTGGGCAGGTCATGTGAAGAGTTCTGACAAAACATGTCGCTCCCTCCCACTGGAGGAGGGAACAGCAAACCACTCCAGTATTCTTGCTGTGAGAACCTTGTGAACAGTGTGAAAAGGCAAAAGAAGACATGACACCAGAAGATGAGCCTCCCAGGTCGGATGGTGTCCAATATGCTACTGGAGAAGAGTGGAGGGCAATTACTGATAGCTACAAAAACAAAAAAAAGAAAGAAAGTGAAAGAGTAGAGTAAAAAGGTGGCCTTAAAGCTCAGCATTCAGAAAACTAAGATCATGGCATCTGGTCCCATCACTTCATGGGAAGTAGATAGGGAAGCAGTGGAAGCAGTGTCAGACTTTTATTTTTCTGGGCTCCAAAATCACTGCAGATGGTGACTGCAGCCATGAGATTAAAAGATGCTTACTCCTTGGAAGGAAAGTTATGATCAACCTAGATAACATATTAAAAGGCAGAGACATTACTTTGCCAACAAAGGTCCATCTAGTCAAGGCTATGGTTTTTCCAGTGGTCATGTATGGATGTGAAAGTTGGACTGTGAAGAAAGCTGAGCGCCGAAGAACTGATGCTTTTGAACTGTGGTGTTGGAGAAGACTCTTGAGAGTCCCTTGGACTGCAAGGAGATCCAACCAGTCCACCCTAAAGGAGATCCATCCTGGATGTTCATTGTAAGGACTGATGTTGAAGCTGAAACTCCAGTACTTTGGCCACTGCATGCGAAGAGTTGACTCATTGGAAAAGACTCTGATGCTGCAAGGGATTGAGGGCAGGAGGAAAAGGGGACATCAGAGGATAAGATGGCTGGATGCCATCACCGACCCTATGGATGAGAGTTTGAGTGAACTCTGGGAGTTGGTGATGGCCAGGGAGGCCTGGCGTGCTGCGATTCATGGGGTTGTAAAGAGTTGGACACGACTGAGCGACTGAATTGAACTGACAAAAAAAATGAAGTGACCGGGCCAAAGTAGAAATGACAGTCAGTTGTGGATGTTGTCTGGTGGTGAGAGTAAAGTGCAATGCTATAAAGAACAATATTACATAGGACCTGGAAACTTAGGTCCATGAATCAAGGTAAATTAGATGTGATCAAGCAGGAGATGGCAAGAGTGAATATTAACCTCTTAGGAATCACTGAACTAAAATGGATGGGAATGAGTGAATTTAATTCAGCTAGCCATTATATCTACTACTGTGGGCCAGAATTCCGTAGAAGAAATGGAGTATCCCTCATAGTGAACAAAGGAGTCCAAAATGCAGTATTTGGATGCAGTCTTAAAAATGACAGAATGATCTTGGTTCATTTTCAAGGCAAGCCATTCAACATTACAGTAATCCTAGTCTGTGTTCTAAGCATCAGTGCCAAAAAAGCTGAAGTTGAACAGTTCTGTGAAGACCTACAACACCTTCTAGAACTAACATCAAAAAAGATGTCCTTTTCATCATAGGGGACTGGAATGCAAAAGTCAAGAAATACCCGGAGTAACAGGCAAGTTTGGCCTAGGAGTACACAATGAAGCAGGGCAAAGGCTAACAGAGTTTTGCCAAGAGAATGCACTGGTCGTAGCAAATGTCCTCTTCCAACAACAGAAGAGAAAACTACACATGGACTTTACCAAATGGTCAATACCGAAATCCAGTTGATTATATTCTTTCTAACTAAAGATGAAGAACCACTATACATTCAGCAAAAACAAGACCTGGAGCTGACTATGGCTCAGATCATGAGTTCCTTACTGTAAAATTCAGGCTTAAATTGAAGAAAGTAGGGAAAACCACTAGGCCATTCAGGTATAACCCAAGTCAAATCCCTTATAATTATCCAGTAGAGGTGATGAACAGATTCAAGGGATTAGACCTGGTAGGCAGAGTACCTTATAGACAAGGTTCGTAACATTGTACAGGAGGCAGTGACCAAAACCATCCCAAAGAAAAAGAAATGCAAGAAGGCAAAGTGGTTGTCTGAGGAGGCCTTACAGACAACCTGAGGAAAGAAGAGAAATGAAAGGCACGGGTGAAAGGGAAAGATATATACCCAACTGAATGAAGAGTTCCAGAGAACAGCAAGGAGAGATAAGAAAGCCTTCTTAAGTGAACACTGCAAAAAAGTAGAGGATAACAATAGAATGGGACAGACTAGAGATCTCTTCAAGAAAACTGGAGCTATCATAGGACTATTTCATGCAAGTTTGGTCACGATAAAGGACAGAAACGGTAAGGACCTAATGAAGCAGAAGAGATTAAGAAGACATGGCAAGAATACATTGAAGAGCTGTACAAAAAGAGCATTATGGCCTGGATAACCACGATGGTGTGGCCACTCACCCAGAGCCAGACATCCTGGAGTGTGAGGTCAAGTGGGCCTTAGGTAACATCACTGCAAACAAAGCTAGTGGAGGTGATGGAATTCCAGCTGAGCTATTTAAAATCCTAAAAGATGGTGCTGTTAAAGTGTCAGCAAATTCGGAAAACTCAGCAGTGGCCACAGGACTGGAAAAGGTCAGTTTCCTTCCAGTCCCAGTGAAAGGCAATGCCAAAGAATGCTCACACTACTATACAGTTGTGCTCATTTTACATGCTAGTAAGGTTATGCTCAAAATCCTTCAAGCTAGGCTTCAGCAGTATGTGAACTGAGAACTCCCAGATGTACAAGCTGGGTTTAGAAAAGACAGACAAACAAATGATCAAATGCCAGCATTTGTTGGATCATGGAGAAAGCCAGGGAAATCCAGAAAAACAACTACTTTTGCTCCATTGACTACACTTAAGCCTTTGACAGTAGATCACAACAAACTCTGAAAAATTCTTAAAGAGATGGAAGTACAGGACCCTGTATCTGTCTCCTGAGAAATCTGTCTCTGGGTCAAAAGACTGGACATGGAACAACTGATAGGTTCAGAATTGGAAAAGGAGTATGACAAGGCTGTATATTGTCACCTTGCTTATACTTCTATGCAGAGTACGTTATGGGAAATATCAGGCTAGATGTGTCACAAGCTGGAATCAGTATTGCTGGGAGAAATATTAACAATCCCAGATATGCAGATAATTCCACTTTAATGGTGGAAAGTGAAGAGGAACTAAAGAGCCTCTTGATGAGGGTGAAAGAGCAGAGTGAAAAAGCTGGCTTAAAACTCAAAATTCAAAAAACTAAGATCATGGCATCCAGTTCCATAACTTCACAGCAAATAGAAGGGCAAAAAAGTGACAGATTTTATTATCTTAGATTCCAAAATCACTGCAGATGGTGACTGCAGCCATGAAATTAAAAGTCACTCTTTGGAAGGGAAGCTATGACAAACTTATTAAAAAGCAGAGACATTATTTTTCTGACAAAGGCTTATATCGTGGAGGCTATGGTTTTTCCAGTAGTCATATATGGATGTGAGAGTAGGACCATAAAGAAGGCTGAGCGCCAAAGAATTGATGCTTTCAAATTGCTGGAGAAGACCTCTTGAGAGTCCCTTGGACAACAAGGAGATCAGTCAATCATAAGGGAAAACAACCGTGAATAATCATTGGAATGACTGATGATGAAGCTCCAATACTTTGGCCACCTAATGCAAAAAGAGGATTTATTGAAAAGACCCTGATGCTAGGAAAGATTGAAGGCAGTTGAAGAAGGGGATGGCAGAGGATGAGATGGTTAGATAGCATCACAGACTCTGT
This sequence comes from Redunca redunca, assembly GCA_006410935.1. Classification (NCBI taxonomy): domain Eukaryota; kingdom Metazoa; phylum Chordata; class Mammalia; order Artiodactyla; family Bovidae; genus Redunca; species Redunca redunca. Next base: position 950,671 of record SJYQ01002598.1, on the reverse strand, counting down.
ACAGAATCTAAGCAAACTCTGGGGCCTGGCGTGCTTTAGTTCGTGAGATTGCAAAGAGTCGGATGTGACTTAGCAACAACAAATGTCTTTTTTGGCTAAAAGAATTTCAGTGTTTTTATTCAACACTTTTTTTAGCTGGCTGCATGCACCTTTTGTTGTTAAGGTTACTGTGATATAAGAGCAGTGGCTTTTCAGACACATTGGGTCATTCCACAGTAAGAAAGACACTATATGTTATGGCCCAACACAGCTACACATACAAAACTATGTAAGTAACTGTAGTAAAAATTTAATAAACTGAAACACATTTCCTATTTTAAGTAGAAATCTTGCATGTACTCTATTTTATAGTTTGTGAAACTAGTTTTTTCTATTTATATATAGATAATAAATGTTTATTTACCTATTTACAAAGTATAAAGCTGTAGATTTATATTATCCATTTATCTATGTAAACTATAGATAACCTGTGTACTTTTCAAATAAATGTTAGTCATAACACACCAATATTCCATGACTACGGTTTGAAAAAGATGCATTAAAATTTTAGGAGTTACGGCAGATCCTTCCACAGTTAGGAGATGGTGCTCATGGGTGCTTCACTGCTTCTCACTTTTCAGAGAGGGCGCCTACATTTCAGCGCCAATGTACACATTTGTGTAGAGTTAGTTTATACTTATTACTCTGTGTTCTGACATTTTCTCTTTGGTTCATTCATGTCTTAGCTCTTCTTCCAGCCTTTTAAACTGTTTGTGATCTTTACTTTCCAGTGAAAACTAGGAAGCTGACAACTGTGAACTATCATATATTAACAAACATTGTGTTAATATATGATATTACATTCTGTAGTAGTTTAGATTAGCAAAGTTATAAATTTCAAAAATTTTAGAAGTGTATTCTTTCTTATAATAATTTTTTTTCATTGTGGCCTAAAACATATTTATTAATAGGCCCAAGTATCCTTTGCCTCTGAAAAAATTACAAAGTCAAAATTAAACAGACTATTTTTAGCAATCGGTATCTCAGTATACCATCCTGTCTAGAAATGATTTAGATATTCAATATATATCCATTATTTAGTTTTCCTTGGTATAAACTATTGTCTTATTTAAATTTGTTTAAAACATTTGTTTGTAATAATTATGCTTGCATTAGACATGAAATAATTAATGATCAACTTAAGATATTTTTCTTGAGCTTTGAAGACATGCTTGTTTTTATTAAAGCAATAAACTTAAGCAAGCTTTTATTATCAGAGATTATCCGAGATCATATAAACATGAAAAACATTTGGATTATCTTCTATGTATATGAGACTAAACTTGGTTTGAGGCTTCCCAGGTGACACTAGTGGTAAAGAACCCGCCTGCCAGTGCAGGTTAGACGTAACAGACACGGGTTTGATCCCTGGGTTGGGAAGATCCCCTGAAGGAGGGCACGGCAGCCCACTCTAGTATTCTTGCCTGGAGAGTCCCATGGTCAGAGGAGCCTGGTAGACTGCTGTCCATGGAGTTGCACAGAGTTGGACATGACCGAAGTGACTTAGATGCACGCATATGCTTGGTTTACATAAATGCTTACTTTTCTCTAAGTCAATTGCATAGAGCTCTTTACCAATTAATTTTAGCAATACTGTCTGCAGGTGGAAAAATAAATCTCTAATGTACATACATAGATAAATTATGCAGACAGACAAGAGATCTTGGAGCTCTATTCCAGAACTTTGGCCATGAATCAAGTACAATAAAAAACTCACTAATTTATACATAATTGTGTCTTTTGTGGAACAAGTTAAAGATACATACCTTTAAAGCTTTCTGTTAATGTTTATGAAGAATACTTTAAAGATTTGTGTTTGTCTTTGACAAGTAACCTTAAGAAGGCTGTGTTCTACAGTTTGGGCATGAGAACGCTTTTAGCAGTTTATATTTTTAAAAAAGCCTCTTTCTGTCTTTAGTCTCAGGTGAGCCTAGGCATTTTTTTAATACACCTTCTGGGATGTTTACATTCAAAGATACGGTAAAGTTTACATCTTTAAGGGACAGAGAACGAATGCAGGTTTTCTCTTGACAGTTTTGGAGTACATTTGCCTATTACCAGAACTTTAGGGCAATTACTATTTATAGGGCATGATATGACCTCAGTCCAATTCACTGTAGGAGAGAAATCCTCTAATTTCATTCCTTGAATATTGGCCTGTAGCGGAGTCATTACCTGATTATTTGCAGGAGGTCCTAGGACAGGTTCTGGCCATCTCTATGAGGGGTAGTGTTTAGTGCAGGGCCCCCTACGTCCAGATGATCTTCTGGTAGGTCAGGGATAGAGAGATGGGGACAAGAGGTGTGTAAGAGGGAGGAGAAAGGGGATTTATGTCAGATTTGATTTTTAATTTTGTTCTGAGTTTAATTTCTGTTCTTTTATCTTGTTAAAGGAATACCTAAGGCTAATCATTATATTTCTTCATATCCACTTTTAACTTTGGTCTTCCCATACGTACCAATAATACATTTGTTTAAGATGAGAAAATTAGAAGGTTTTACAGTTTGAAGCATCCACTGTCTGAGCATTGAGGAGTAGGATCTTCTTAATAGTGACTTAAACCATAAATAAGCATTTTTATGACTTAACTATGGATGCAAGAGGTGTTCTCAAAGAGAGTTCAAAGAATCAGCTCTCACAGTATCCAAAAAGATAGTCTAAGAAAGGAAAGTCTTTTGTTGCATAGGTGATAAGAATTGTGTGCTGAAAACTGTGTTTCTGATTTTTCCAAGAATATAAGACACCTCTCATTGCAGATCTGCTAATCTGTGACAGTAGGCAGGTGTTACTGGAATGGGACTTTCCCAGCACTAATAAAACAACAAAGGTTGAGATGACAGAGTCCCCTATGGACTGGGACCCCCTGTGACCAGTTACCCTGAGGGCTTACACTGCTGGACAGATTGCTGCTTGTGACTTCATGTCTCAGCACCCCAGTCTATTTGACTGGTCACTGAGTATACCCTGACAAGTGTACTTTTTAGATGGTAGTGATCAGAGAGAATAGTTTCATGGGACACAAAGCCAAGCTCTCAGGATGTAGAACAAGGTGAAATGAAAATCCTCATACTCATCTGATGAGAACTGAACTCACTAGACTGTGAAAGCTGGTTCAAACAGCATGCTTATAGGGCTTACGGCTGTGTTCTACCCTGTGGATTTTCCTCCTTAGTACAAATGATACAACAGAGCCAAAAAAAAAAATGGTGCCCATCTCTGGGAGGAAAAGGAACAATAAAACCAGGAGTACTCAAATTAAATTTACAATAGTTGCTATGCCAGAGAAACTTGTTACACAAGTAGTTTCTTCTGTTAGTGTAAATTTAGAAAGAGAAAAAGGGCTGTCATCACTTCTGCTTTCACTGGACCCCTGTAGACAAAGATCCAGAAGGCTGACAGTAAGCATCCTTCCCTGCTGCCAGCTCTTGTCAGAGGCTCTAGGACTTCTCAGCAGCAGCAGTCCTGGGGACAGGCAGTTTTCCAGCAAAGGAAGATCCTGCTGGTTACACCAAAACTGTTGAGGAAGGTAAATTTCCCCTCTTTGTCACTTGGTTCTTTTGGCTGGCCTAATAATCAAATTGACTCAAGACAGATTAACAGAAGAAAAACAAATTTTATTTCATATATATGGAAGTCCCATAGGTATAAGACCTAAGACGTGACCAAATCAGGCTGTTGATATACCCTTTTAAACAAAGAAACATTTGTGAAGTTTTGATACAACAAAGGGCTTTGGGTGTGGGGTAGCAAATTAATGAAGTAACTAAGTTTATATAGCTTTCTCAACCTTGAATTCCCTGTTTCTGGTGATAAGGATTCCTTCTAGCCTCCCAGATTCACATATTTCTTGAGGTTTTTTTTTTTTCTCGCTTGGAAACACCTGTCAGTATCAATAAATTACCAATAATTTATCAATTTTGGTGCTTACTGCTGTATCTTAAGTACTTTCTGTCAGAATTCTCTTCTCATTAAAATGTATCTTTTAATAGTTCTTTTAGTCAGAATATGTATGTATGTATGTATGTATGTTTTATCTTCATATAGCTTTGAAGTGTCTGAGAATACCTTTTTTCACTCTTGAAAAATAGTTTTCTTGATTGTTTTCCAGGCCTCTTAACTGTCTTTTCAATTTTTTTTTGTCTTTATCATGCTGCTTTCTGGTTAAATGTCTTAGTACTACCTTCCAGTTTACTACTCTTCATCTGTTTCTGAGTAATCGTTGTCTGACATGTTCTACTGAAATTATTTTCTTTTATAGCTGTTTGTTCTTTTCATGATTGTTAATCTTGCCTTTGTTTCTTTGATCATGACTAATAATTACTGTAAAGTTTCTATCAGACCATATCATTCCTTTCTTTGGTCTCTGGCATTGGTATTTATAGAATTCCCTGTTACTGTAACTTGCAGCCAGGGTGAGAACCATTGTTTTAAATTATTTCAAGATGATGTACAGTGATTGTATCATTATTTTAAAGATGAAGGAAGTCAAAGAAGAAATCAAGGTGAACAATGTGATAAGACTAGATAAGGGAGAGGAATTGGGACTAGTAATTTTTAAAGTAGATTATAAATTAAATATTTAACCATCTATATTCAATGGAAAGTTTTTGAAGGTATGTTTCATAAGTTCTTACAAGGCTTTTTTTTTTTTCTTGCAGATTAATTCAAACTGGGTTTGTATAATTAAGGTTGATCAGATATTTTAGATCTACAGTGGTGGTAGTACTGAATACCTGAAAAATATCCTATTTGGGATTTTATAATTTATTTACTTGGGGTTTTGTTAGGTCTTCATTGCTGCCCGTGGGCTTTCTCTATGGAGAGTGGGGGCTGCTCTCTAGTTGCAGATGTGGGCTTCTCATTGTGGAGGAGAGGCTCTAGGCACCTGGGCTTCAGTACTTGAAGCCCTCTAGCTCAGTAGTTGTAGCCTGTGGGCTCTTGAGCAGGGGCTTGGTACTTGTGATGCACGGCTTGGTTGCCTTGTGGCATTTTTCCAGATCAGGGATCAAACTGCATTCCCAGGTGGATTCTTAACTGCTGGCCCACCAGGGAAGCCCAGCAGCTATCCTTTTTCTTTCTTGCTCTTCACCTTTAACAGTAGCCGTGCCACTGTGGTTTTCTTATTCCCTAATTACTCTTATAATTTTTTTTCCCATAGATGTTTCATTTATATTGGTTTAAAAAGTCAGATCACCCAGAAGCGTTAATAACAATCCAGTTACAATGAAAAACTCTGTGCTTCCAACTTTAATCCTTTTCTCCAGAGGAAGACAGTTTTAACTGTTAACTTCTGGTAGTTCAGTCTCTGTTTTACCTATACCACCATGTTCCTCCTCTTTTCTTCAGATTACAGGTTTCACTATTTTGTTTCTTATATTGGCTATCATTGTAACCTACGGTAATACATTTGTGACTTTATTTCTTGTTCAGCAACCACTGGCATTATCTCAATTTCTAAGGTTAGTGCTTCTTTCTCAAGATTTAGTTTAGCTTCCCTCCATGCTTTCACCTCTCAGCCTCTGGTATTTTATGTTAAGACTGACATTTATGTTCTGTTCAGTAACCATAGTTAACATAACAATATTTATATTATACTGAGGATTGTTTATTATAGAGCCTAGAAGTATGCTATAATTTCATCTGTCTTAAAACGTTTTCTCCCACTAGAATTGCCTTTTTTTCCTTTCACTGTTTTCCTGTATCATGTCTACTCTGGGTGTTCTGTTTTGTTTTGAACTAATCATAGCAAGCAGTCTAACACATTTTTCTGAAATCTTCCTTCTAGAGCTCCTCTGTTCCTATCTGCTCTGAGTGTGCCTCAGGCCTGCTGTTCAACTTTCATCATAACTTAACTTTATTACTTTCCAGGATTAGATCTATTTTCTGGAACTGATATCATCCTCTTTTTGAATTTACTCTTGGTGTGGTTTATTACATCTTAAGAAAATAACTTCTTCAGTGCTGCTTTTGAGGTAAACTTTGATTTTTTGAATGTTTGGGAATGCCTGTATTCTTCTGGGTAATAGTCCTAAACTGAAAACCGTGCTTGAGATTAGAGAACTCAAAATAATGAAACCAAATGAAAAGAAAAAGCCATCCTTAACCCTTCAGATTCTTTCCCTGTAGGTGGTCTTTACTTCTTAATTACTAAATTCAGTGGGCTTTTTTCCTTCTGTTTCTTATTTAACCTCTTCATGATGTTTGATAATTCTTCTCATAGATAATTCTTCTCTTCTGTTTTTTTTTTCTAAAGGGAACCATATTTTTATTAAAATATACACATAGAAAAATGCACTAGTCAATTTTTATACAGTTAATTCTAGTTTTCTTCTATTTCTGGCCATTTATTTTCAAGATCTTTGCTACATTCTTCTTTATGCCCTCCATCCATGACTTTTCTGGATAATGTTAAATATTGTGACCTCAAGGATTTGATCTATCATCTTCTCTTCCTACCTTATACCTTATATCTGGATGTCATATATGTCTATGGCTATAGCTACCTTTATGTATACTGACTGTGAAATCTGTCACAAAAGCACATTATGTTTTCCTTAGCCTGCATAAATCTAGCTGCCTTTAGGATATCTCAGTCTGTATGTATCATAGGTAACTCAGTTCATTTTATGCTAAATTGAATTAATCATTCCTCCCAAACTATCCCTGTGTTCCAAATATTCTATTCTGTGCATTATAATACTGGATACCCAGTCTCTCAAACCCCAAATTAAGAAATCTTTCTTAACTACTCATATATCAAGCCAGTTACTACAAATATTCCTTTTAATTGTCTTATAGGTGCTTCTGACTGTAAATATCTAAAATTCATTTCTTCTTTCTTACTCTTTTTATCTATTTTGGCACTTTGTATATACCTAGTCACTCAATCAGCTCAGATTGAGGATGGATTCCTCCCTTTCCCTTATGTACGTTTGGTGGTTGAGCTAGGTTTATGCATAGACCAGTCATTTCACTGTATATATTGTTAGATGTTTTGAAACAGTATATGTATTGTTTCATATCTTAGAACTTTTTAGAACAATAATTACTGAGAATTAAATCCAAATTCTTATTCACTGATCATTTCTGTTGAAAACATGATGTTCCTATTACCATTTCTGACATTTCTGACAAGTTCAGGCTGCACTGTCTCTGCCCTTGTGCAGTTGATGTTATGTAATTGTCTTGGCTGTCCCCACACTTGGATGTTTGGTTATTGTTTAGGGAGGTATTGGATTAGACATAATTGATCAAATGTGAAGTGAAAAGTATGTTTGGATAGCCAAATATATGGTAGAAATGGACAAACTAGTAGAAATATGAAGAGATAAAGACAACAGAAGTTTACTTGTTTTGATGCTAAACAGGTATCTGGGGTAATTGTTTTAACATTTCTATTTTTCCTGAAAATACATATATTTAAAAAATGTGTTATTGGTACATAATTCAAATACCATATGATTCACTCCTAGCCATACAGTTTCATTTTAAATCAAAGAGGCAAAATGACAATCGGTATGAGCATGAATAGTGAGAAGTTGTGTTTAGATATTATTCCCAGCACCTTTAATAATAATTTTTGTACTTTTCTCAAACTATTCTCAATGAACTTTTTAGGTTTAGTAGTTGAGGGTGAGGGATTATGGAGAAAATAACCGTCTGTCTTCTAGAATGGTGTTATGGACAAAGTACACAAGGGAACAGAAGGAAAGGATTTTCTGTGTTACAGATTTTCTGATCATAACTTTTTGCTTACGAGTTTCTGTGATTTTGAGCTAAGAAACTACATGAGATCCAACTGGCTTTCTATGCTGTGCCTCAGCAATTGCTTTTGCTTCTGTTAAAGCAAAAGAAATTCTTTTGCTTCTTTTGAAACTGCTAAAATCAGACCTCAGATTTGAAGCTGGGGAGAGAATGCCTTTTTGAACATATTTCTTTTAAAAAATAAGTGTACTTTTCTGTGAAATCCTTTTGACTTAATCCTTTACAATCCTGAAGATAACATATCTTCTTGACTTGGTTTGAATGCAAATAGCATTTATCGTAAATGCAAGATAGGAGAGCCCTGGAAGGGCAGAAATTCAAAGAAAAGATTAACTTATTTACTAAAATGTTTTAGGTTGTACAAGAGTTGAAATCTGGAGAAGGACATCAGTTTCAATTTAACTTGGCTGCAGATAACTGGAATATACAAATAATCTCCTTTGTGACCCCATGGACTGTAGCCTGCCAGGCTTCTCTGTCCATGGAATTTCCCAGGCAATAATACTAAAGTGGGTTGCCATTTCCTACTCCAGGGGATCTTCCTGACACAGGGATTGAACCTGCATTTCCTGCTTTGGCAGGAGGATTCTTTACCACTGAACCACCAGGGAAGCCTTGCAAATAATATTGGATTTATTGTTTCTCTCTGTTGGACTTAGTGACTCCCTGGTTGTCAAGAAACTGGTTACCTGCTAACTTTCTGTTCTTCCAACCTTTGCATTGATTTCCATCCTCATGGTTACCCTGTGGTTGCAAGAGAGTCATTGTATAGCTTCAGCTACTGTGTCTTCATTCCAGGTAGCCTGAAGGAGGAAGTAGCAAGGAAAAAGGGTGTACTTTATAGCTAAATTACCAAGGAGTGGACTTGTTGGATCATGGTATGAATATATGTATAACTTTGTAAGGAAGTGCTGAACATTTTTGCAAAGTGTTTGTTCAATTTAACATTCCCAACAGCAATGAGAGTTCCAATTTCTCTACAACTTTTTAAACATTTGGTATTAAATTTTCCTTTTTAATGGGTGTGTGAACGTATCTTATGGTTTTAATTTGTATTCCCCTAATTATTAGTGATATTCAGTAATCATAAGGGCATGTCCGACTCCTTGAGACCCCATTCACTGCACCATGCCAGGCTTCCCTGTCCTTCACTATCTCCTGGAGTTTGCTCAGACTCATGTCCATTGAGTCGGTGATGCCGTCCAACCATCTCATTCTCTGTCATACCCTTTTTCTCCTGCCCTTAGACTTTCCCAGCATCAGGGTCTTTTCCAGTGATTTGACTCTTCACATCACATGGCCAAAGTACTGGAGCTTCAGCCTCAGTTCTTCCAAAGCATATTCAGGGTTAATTTCCTTTAGGATTGACTGGTTTGATCTCCTTGCAGTCCAAGGGACTCTCAAGAATCTTCTCCAGCAGCATAGTTCGATAACATCAATTCTTCGACAGTCAGCCTTCTTTATAGTCCAACTCTCCTATGCATACATGATGACTGGAAAAACCGTGCTTTCACACAACAGACCTTTGCTGGCAAAGTGATGTTTCTGCCTTTTAATACACTGTCTAGGTTTGTCATAGCTTTTCTTCCAAGGAGCAAGTGTCTTTAATTTCATGACTGCAGTCACTGTCTGCAGTGATTTTTTTTTTAATCTGTGTTTAAATGTTGTTCCCCTCTTATTTTATTCTTGAAAGATAAGTTTCTAATGTCATGAAGATGGTCTCCATTTCTCTGAAATGTTTGTTCCAGATAAAGTTTATTCCTTATGAATATTGGTCAGTTATCCATCTCAAATTAGTAGTTATGTATGGTATAAACTTGAGGTCAAAGTTCTTTTCTTTTTTTTTTTTTCACCTCCCATATGAATAACCAATTGACTGAGAAACACTTTTTGAAAAAATAATCATTTCTTCTCCACTGAAATGTAGTGAGGCATTTTTTCTAATTAGGTGACCATATGTGAGGATTTTTTTTTTTTTTGTATTCTGTTTCATTTGCCTATTTATTTGTAGTTATTCCAATACCAACCTGACTTAATTACCCTGACTTTATAATAAATCTTGGTGTCTGGTAGTATAAATTCTCCATTTTTCTCTTCAAGATTATCTTGGCTATTGTAAGTCCTTTTTGTTTTTCATATAGATTTTAGCTTGTAAATTTCTATAGAGTAAGCTGCTAAAATTTTAATTGGGATTGTGTTGAATCTATAGATCAATTTGGAGAAGAATCAATATCTGACTTTCCTATCATTGTCTATCACCATGTTCTGTTCTTGGGTTTTATTTTTTGTATTTGTCATAAAATAGAATTGATTAACAATATTAGTTCCAGGTATACAGCATAGTGAGTCAGTATTTTTACAGATTGTACTCCATGGAAAGTTGTTACAAGATAATGGTTATAATTCCCTGTGCTATACAGTATATCCATTTTATTTTACACAGGGTAGTGTGTATGTCTTAGGAACTAAAGAGCCTCTTGATGAGGGTGAAAGAGGAGAGTGAAAAAGCTGGCTTAAAACTCAGCATTCAAAAAATTAAGGTCATGACATCTAGTCTCATCACTTCATGGCAAATAGAAGAAGAAAAACTAGAGACAGTGCTGCTATAAATGTAGGGGTGCTTGTAGCTTTTCAAATTAGTGTTGTTGGTTTTTTTGAATATGTACCCAGGAGTGGAATTGCTGGATCATATGGTTATTCTATTTTTAGTGTTTTGAGGAAACTCCACACTTTTTTCCATAGAGACTGCACCATTGTATATACCTACCACTATTGTAGTAGAGTTCTTTTTTCCTTCATTTTCTCCAGCATTTATTATTAGTAGACTTTTTGATGATGGCGATTCTGACAGGTGTGAGGTGATGCTTCATTGTTTTGATATGTATTTCTCTTATAATTAGTGATGTTGAGTATCTTTTCATGTTTCTATTAGCAATCTGTATGTCTTCTTTAAAAAAATATCTATTCAAATTTTCTGGCCTTTTTTTTTTTCTTCTAACAATGTTTTCATTTCAGAGTTTCTACAGATATTTCAATAAATTTGTCCTTACATATTTGACTTTTTGATTCCTATTATAAATTATATCGGGGCTTCCCTGGTGGCTCAGAGGTTAAAGCGTCTGCCTGCAATGCAGAAGGCCTGGGTTCAATTTCTGGGTTGGGAAGATCCCCTGGAGAAGGAAATGGCCACCCAGTCCAGGATTCTTGCCTGGAGAATCCCATGGACGGAGGAGCCTGGTGGGCTACAGTCCACGAGGTCGAAAAGAGTTGGACATGACTGAGCAACTTCACTATCAGTTTAAAATGTTCATTTTTTAACTGGTTTTGGCATATGGGAATTGCAATAGATTTTTATATATTGGCTTTGTATCTTGTGATTTTATAAGCTCACTTTAGTAAGTTTTAGATTCTTTTAAGTTTTCTATGTACATGGTCATATCATGTATGAATAATGATAGTTTTACCTTTTCCATTATACCTTTTATTTCTTTCTTTTTTCTTTTTTTTGCCATATTACACTGTCCAGGACTGCACTACAATATTGATTAGAAGACATGATTTTAGACATGCATATTAAGTTTTTGAATTCAGGGAAAACAAGTTTGATATTTTGCCATTAATTTATTAATTTTAGGTCTTTTGTTCAGTTCAGTTCAGTCACTCAGTCGTGTCCGACTCTTTGCGACCCCATGAATCGCAGCACGCCAGGCCTCCCTGTCCATCACCATCTCCCGGAGTTCACTCAGACTCACATCCATCGAGTCCTTGATGCCATCCAGCCATCTCATCCTGGGTCATCCCCTTCTCCTCCTGCCCCCAATCCCTCCCAGCATCAGAGTCTTTTCCAATGAGTCAACTCTTTGCATGAGGTGGCCAAAGTACTGGAGCTTCAGCTTTGGCATCATTCCTTCCAAAGAAATCCCAGGGTTGATCTCCTTCAGAATGGACTGGTTGGATCTCCTTGCAGTCCAAGGGACCCTCAAGAGTCTTTTCCAGTACCACAGTTCAAACGCATCAATTCTTTGGCACTCAGCCTTCTTCACAGTCCAACTCTCACATCCATACATGACCACTGGAAAAACCATAGCCTTGACTAGATGGACCTTAGTCGGCAAAGTAATGTCTCTGCTTTTGAATATGCTATCTAGGTTGCTCATAACTTTCCTTCCAAGGAGTAAGCATCTTTTAATTTCATGGCTGCAGTCACCATCTGCAGTGATTTTGGAGCCCCAAAAAATAAAGTCTGACACTGTTTCTACTGTTTCCCCATCTATTTCCCATGAAGTGATGGGACCAGATGCCATGATCTTCGTTTTCTGAATGTTGAGCTTTAAGCCAACTTTTTCGCTCTCCTCTTTCACTTTCATCAAGAGGCTTTTGAGTTCCTCTTCACTTTCTGCCATAAGGGTGGTGTCATCTGCATATCTGAGGTTATTTATATTTCTCCTGGCAATCTTGATTCCAGCTTGTGTTTCTTCCAGCCCAGCGTTTCTCATGATGTCCTCTGCATGGAAGTTAAATAAGCAGGGTGACAATATACAGCCTTGATGTACTCCTTTTCCTATTTGGCTTTTAAACCTAGTTTGCTGAGTTTTTATCACGAAGTATTATAGAATTTTAATTCAGTTTTGGCATTTAGTGAAATGATCATGTTACTTTTCTCATTTATTCTAATAATTAGTAAATTTTATTGATTGAATTTTGATTATTCAGTTAACCTTGCATTTCTGGTATAAGTAACTCAGTCAAGATTTTTTTTTGGCTGAACCACATGGGTTGTGGGAGAAGGCAATGGCAGCCCACTCCAGTACTCTTGCCTGGAGAATCCCATGGATGGAGGAGCCTGCTGGGCTGCAGTCCATGGGGTTGCTAAGAGTTGGACACGACTGAGCGACTTCACTTTCACTTTTCACTCTCATGCTTTGGAGAAGAAAATGGCAACCCACTCCAGTATTCTTGCCTGGAGAATCCCAGGGACAGGGGAGCCTGGTGGGCTGCCGTCTATGGGGTCACACAGAGTCAGACATGACTGAAGTGACTTAGCAGTAGCAGCACATGGGTTTTGATCTTAGTTCCCTGACCAGGAATCAAACCTGGACCGCAGCACTGACAGCAAATGCCAAGTCCTAACCACTGAACCACCAGGGAATTCCCAAACTCAATCAAGATTTATTATGCTTTTAAAAATTACTGGGTTCAGTTTGCCAGTTTTTTTTTTTTTTTCTTCAGTATGTATCTTATATCCTTATGAGAGTTACTATTGTGGAAAGATTACAAATTGCTGGTTTCATGTGATGGTTAACAATAATAATGCATTTTCAGTTAAGGTATGGACAGTGGATTTTTTTTAAAGATATAATGCTATTATTGTACACCTAATAGAGTACAGTATAGTGTAAGTGTAACTTTTATATGTAGTGGGAAACTAAAAAATTGGCGTGACTTATTTTATTGCACTGATCTGGAACAAAACCTTCAGTATCTCTGAGAAATGCTTGTGCATTACACCTGTTCAGTTAGTGGATTTGATAGAGTCGATGGTTTCAGTGAAGACTTCTTTATATATGAAGGATAACTTATCAGTGTCGCTTTCATTTGTAACTTTGGTTTCTCTTACAGGCAAATGTTCTGAAAACGACTCTGCATGGGAATGGCTTGCCTTACAATGACGGAAATGGAAGGAACATCCACATCCCCTGTACATCAGAATGGTGATATTTCTGGAAATGCTAACTCTGTGAAGCAAATAGATCCAGTCCTACAGGTCTATCTTTATCATTCCCTTGGGAAAGCTGAGGAGGACTATCTGAAGTTTCCAACTGGAGAGTATGTTGCTGAAGAGATTTGTATTGCTGCTTCTAAAGCTTGTGGTAAGTGTTAAAAAACAGTGTTTTTTTCTTATTAATGTATGCTTGGTTTTTTATACTCTAACACAATGTACCTGTTTAATATGTTTTTTTATGCTTCTATGACTGACAAGTGTTTTCATATGTATATAAAATGAGAAAATTACTAAAGTAGAATATAAGGTAAATTCCGTGTTGAGCTAGTGCTATAGAATGAATGTGTTCCCCCCAAATTTGTGTTGTGACCTACTCCTCCAGTGTGATGACTTTGGAAGTGGGGTTTTCCAGAGGTGAGTCAGCCGTGAGAGTGGACCCCTCATCAGTGGAACTAGTACCTTTATTAAGGAGATTGCTGAGAGTTCCTTTGCCCCTCCTGCCATGTGTGGACATAGCAAGAAGATGAATAAGAAAATGAATCATCTATGAACCAGGAATAGGGTCCTCATTAGACACCACATCTGCTAGCACCTTGATTTTGTACTTGCCAACCTCCAGAAATGTGAGAAATATATTTCTGTTTTTTATAAGCCACTTCATGTATGGTAATTTTCTTATAGCATCCTGAGTGAGCTAAAACAGCAATTGGTACTGAGAAGTGTAACAAACTTCTAAAAATGTAAAAGTGGCTTTGGGACTGGGTAATGGGTAATGGAAGAGTTTTGAGGTGTATGCTAGAAAAAGTCTACATTGTTGGGAACAGATTTTTAAAGGAGATTCTGGTGAGGACTTGGAAAGAAAGAAGCAGAGTTGTAAGAAAACAGTTTTCTTAGAGGACGCTTGTGCAATCCTGTGCAGAATATTGGTAGAATTGTGTTCCATAAAGACCATTCTGATAAAATCTCAGATGGAAATAAGGACCATGTTATTGAAAACTGAAAGAAAAGTGATCCTTATTATAAAGTGTCAAAGAACTTGCCTGAGTTATGTTCATGTTTCAGTGCTTTGTAGAATGTGGAACTTACGAGCAGTAAAATTGGGTGTTTACTTCAAGTCATTTCTAAGCGAAGGGTTGAAGGTGTGGCTTGAATCCTCATGACTGCTTATAGTTGTGAAAAATTAATGCTGTTGCTGAGCTCCTTGGCTGCCCTGGATATGGTTCTGGGAGCCCCTAGAGCGACAATTATCCTTCAGTGGGGTGCAGGCAGCAAACTTTGGTGGAATAAGTATCTCCACTAGTGGAGAATGCACAGGCCTTGGAGGCATGTCTGACTCCACCTATATTTCAAAGAAGGGAAGCATGGGGCAGGGCTGCCAGGAGTCTTTGGTGCCCAGCAAAGCTGGAGGGGCAGGAATGTTGCCCTGGTGTGCCCTGCAGGTGGGATCTCTGCTTCAGTGGGTCTGGAAGGCAGAGAATCAAGTTAGAGGGTTATTCATCAGCCTTAAGGTCTAATGGAATTTGCCTTACTAGGTTTTGGATTTATTTGAGACTTGTCACTCATTTCTTTTCTTTTGGAATGGAAATATCTGTCCTATGCCTGTTGGAATGGGAACATCTGTCCTATGTCTTTTCCACCATTATATTTTAGAAACACATAATTTGTTTGATTTCATAAGTTTACAGCTGGAGAACCTCTGGATGAAATGTACCTTGTTGTTCAGTTGTGAAGTCATGTCTGACTCTTTGCGACCCCATGGACTGCAGCACTCCGGGCTTCCCTAGTCTTCATCATCTTCTGGAGCATGCTCAAACTCATGTCCTTTGAGTTGGTGATGCCATCCAACCTCTGTTGTTCCCTTCTCTTCCTGCCTTCAGTCTTTCCCAGCATCAGGGTCTCTTCTAATGAGTTCGCTCTTCTCATCAGATGGCCAGAGTATTGGAGCTTCAGCATCAGTCCTTCCAGTGAATATTCAGGATTGATTTCCTTTGGGATTGACTGGTTTGATCTCTTTGCTGTCCAAGGGACTCTCACGAGTCTTCTCCAGAACCACAATTTGAAAACATCAGTTCTTTGGCACTCAGCCTTCTTTATAGTCCAACTCTCACATCGGTACACAATTGCTGGAAGAACCATAGCTTTTACTATACAGAGCTTTGTTGGCAAAGGGACATCTCTGCTTTTTAATGTGGTGTCTAGGTTTGTCATAGCTTAAGATGCTTTGGTGGAGATGCTTATTCCACCAGAGTTTGTGTCTCTTTTTTCCAAAGAGCAAGCATCTTTTAATTTCATGGCTTTGCAGTGATTTTGGAGCCCAAGGAATAAAATCTATCACTGCTTTCACTTTTCCCCTTCTATTTGCCATGAGGTGATGGAATTGGATGCCATGATCTTCCTTTTTTGAATGTTGAGTTCTAAGACTGCTTTTTTTCATTCTCCTCTTTCACTCTCATCAAGAGGCTGTTCAGCTCCTCCTCACTCTGCCATTGTTATCTGCATACTGAGGTTGTTAATATTACTTCCTGGCAGTCTTGTTTCCAGCTTGTGATTCATCCAGTCTGGCATATCACATGATGTATTCAGCATAAAAGGTAAAGAAGCAGGGTAACAGTGTACAACCCTGTTGTACTCCTCTTCCGATTTTGAAGCAGTCTGTTGTTTCATGTCTCGTTATAACTGTTGCTTCTTGACCTGCATACAGATTTCTTGGGAGGCAAGTAAGGTGGTCTGGTATGCCCATCTCTTTAAGAATTGTCCACAGTTTGTTGTGATCCACAATCAAAGGTGTTAGCATAGTCAGTGAAGCAGAAGTAGATATTTTTCTGGAATTGCCTTTCTTTCTTCATGATCCAGCATATACTGGCAATTTGATCTCTGGCTCTTCTGCCTTTTCTAAACCCAGCTTGTGCATCTGGATGTTCTCATTTCACATACTGCTGAAGCCTTGCTTGAGTCTCATCCACATCTGATTTGCTGCTGCTGCTAAGCCACTTCAGTCGTGTCCGACTCTGTGTGACCCCATAGACGGCAGCCCACCAGGCTCTGCCATCCCTGGGATTCTCCAGGCAAGAATACTGGAGTGGGTTGCCATTTCCTTCTCCAGTGCATGAAAGTGAAAAGTGAAAGTGAAGTTGCTCAGTCGTGACCAACTCTTCGTGACCCCATGGACTGCAGCCTATCAGGCTCCTTTGTCCATGGAATTTTCCAGGCAAGAGTACTGGAGTGGGTTGCCATTGCCTTCTCCACATCTGATTTTTTTTTTTTTTCCACATCTGATTTAGATGATATTTAAATGAGACTTTGAACTCAGACTTTGAGTTGATGCTGGAATGAGTTAAGATTTCTGGGGCTATTGTGATGGAATGAATGTATTTTGAATGTGAAAGGATATTATTTTTGGAGGGCCAGGAATAGAATGCTATAGGTTGAGGGAGAAGGACACAAACATTCAAATTCATATGTTGAAACATATTCTCCCAATGTGATTATATTTGACGGTGTTACCAGGTCATAAGGTTAAATACCACCTTACCCCAGTTGCTTTTCTACCCTTATGTGGCTTAGTTAATAGATAACTAAGTTATCTGGGTCTCTTCGAATTATGGATATTTATGTCTTTTTTCAGGATGTAGTCAGTTATTTTATGGTGTGAAATATGTGTTCCTAAAAGACACTGTGTTCTGCAGAATTGTGCAGTAAAAACCACAGGGCTTATAGGAAAAATAAGGGTAGGGGTATGACAGTCTAAACTTGGTGATATTAAACAAAAAAAACTTAGTAAAAATAGCACATGCTAAGTGGTAAAAAAAATATATAAATAGTGCAATATATTTGGCACTTGACTTTAAAAAGTCATGAAGCTTGCTTGTGGAAGTGGATGTTGCAAAGGTTGCATCCTGTGAGTTAGTGTGAAGTTATAGAAGGAAGGTTATCTGAAATCACGTGAGAAGTTGTAACACCACACGTTGATGGGTGTGATTTATAACAGATGGTAAACTGAGATAGCTGGTAGGTGTTTGTTCCATGTATGGCCTCAGTGTGGATTCCAGGCTGAAGAAATAACCCCTAAGTGAGACATGGTGTTCTCCTGGTAAAAGGCAAAAAAAAAAAAAATGAGGGCTGCTGGAAATGAAGTACCTCCTACTGCCTCTTTTTGGAACTAACACACTATTACTCCTGCTCAGATTCCATTGGCCAAACTGAGTCATATGGCCAGCCAGTGTTGGGTCAGATGAGGTGGTCCTCTCAGGGAGTGGGAGGAAAAGATGGAGTATTTATGAGCAATGATGTAGTCTGCTACACTTTTCCCTCTTGGCCACAAATAATTTTCTTTTTTCAGTATTTAAAATAAATTTTTCCTTCCTCAGTGAGGGTACCCAAAGCTGTGGTTGAATCAGGTTTAAAATCCAGGTTCTCCTATATTCTCTCAGTCATGTCTAGATGGTCTTCTTGATTCTGAAATCTGTGACATGAGAAGACAGTTATTTTGATATCATATCTACAGCCTTGACAAGTTTTATGTTAAAGATATGACATGATTAGCTCTAGTGTCGAAACAGCACGGTTTAGACAAAAGAGGCCATAGAGTCATCTTTTGGAATCCTCCTACCTTTCTGAGCCCTTTACCAGTTAGACTTTCTTGACTACATTTCTGTTATCTTCAAATTCCTTTCCATTCCCATCCCCAAATGCCCTTTATTGATGATAAAATAATTTATATTAAGTTATAAATAAGTTTTAATATTTAGATATTTGTATTTAATGAAGAATCTTGATCTGTTATAACTTCTAATTGTAAAAAAAATGCTTAAAGGAAATGTATTTTTTTAAAGTGACTTTTATTCTTTTCTCAGTTGAAATGAGAATATGAAGTTAATGTTACAGTTTTATCCCATTCACCTCTTTCAGCTGGCTGAAATTTATTCTCATTGTTTACATAAAACACATAATTGTTTTATATGTGTTATTCAGTTCTTGCAATAGCACTAGGGTGTATGTGTGTATTGATAAGCATCTGATAGCTTTAAAATTTTTTTAAATTTTATATTGGAATATAGGTGATTAACAATGTTGTGTTAGTTTCGGGTGTATAGCAAAGTGATTCAGTTTGACATTTATATGTATCTATTCTTTTTCAAGTTATTTTTCCATTTAGGTTATTAAGCAGAGTCTTGAGTCTGAGTCTTGAGCAGAGTTTCCTGCAATATACAGTAGGTCCTTGTTGGTTACCTATGTACATATAAATCCCAAACTCTGATTCTGTCCCTCTCCCCAACCCTTTCCCTTGGTAACTCTAAGTTCTCTGAGTCTGAGTCTCTTTCTGTTTTATAAGTAAGTTCATTTGCATTATTTCCTTAAATTTCACATATAAACAATATCATATGATAATTGTCCTTCTGTGACTTACTTAGTATGGTAATTTCTAGTTCTATCCATATTGTTGGCAAATGGCATTGTTTCATTCTTTTTAATGGCTGAGTAATATTCTGGTGTATATAGGTATAGCATCTTTTTATCCATTCCTGTGTTGATGGCCCTTTAGATTGCTTCCATGTCTTGGCTATTGTAAACAGTGCTGCAGTGAACATTGAAGTGCATGTATCCTTTGAAACTATCCAGTTTTTCTCTGGATAGCTATATGCTCAGAAATGGTATTGCTGGATTACTTGGTAGCCCTACTATAATTTTTTAAGGACCCTCCATATAGTTCTCCATAATGGCTGTACCAGTTTACAGTCCCATCAACAGTGTAAGAGGGTTCTCTTTTCTCCATGCTCTTTTCATCATTTATTGTGTGTAGATTTTTTGATGATGGCCATTCTGACTGGTGTGAGGTGATCTCTCTCTCATATTTTTGATTTGTATTTCTCCAGTAACTGGGAAAGATTGAGGGCAGGAGGAGAAGGGGATGACAGAGGATGGGATGGTTGGATGGCATTACTGACTCAATGGACATAAGTTTGGGTGAACTCTGAGAGTCGGTGATGGACAGGGAGGCCTGGCGTGCTGCGGTTCATGGGATCGCAAAGAGTCGGACACGACTGAGCGACTGAACTGAACTGAACTGAATAATTAGTGATGTTGAGTATTTTTTTCATGTGTCTGCTTTGGAGAAATGTCTCATTTAGGTTTCTGCCCATTTTTTTATTGTATTTTTTTTGTCGCTGTTGTTATGCATGAGGTATTTGTAGATTTTTGGAGACCAATCCCTGTCCTTCAGATAGTTTGTAAATATTTTCTTCCATTCTATGGGTTGTCTTTTCATTTTGTTTGTGGTTTCCTTTGCTGTGCAAAAGCTTTTGAGTTTAATTAGGTCCCATTTGCTTGTTTTCATTTTTATAACCTTAGGAGTTGTGTTGAAAAGGCTATTGCTGTGTTTCATGTCAGGGAGTGTTTTGCCTATGTTTTTCTCTTAGAGTTTTATAATATCTGATCTTACATTTAGGTCTTTAGTTCATGTTATTTTTGTGTGTGGTGTTAAGGAATGTTCTATTTCATTTTTTTATATACAGCTGTCTATTTTTCCCAGCACTATGTATTGAAGAGACTGTCTTTTCTTCATTGTATAATCTTGCCTCCTTTGTCATAGATTAATTGATTATAGATGCATGGGTTTATTTCTGGGCTTTCTATCCTGTTCCATTGATTTATCTTTCTGTTTTTGTGCCAGTGGCATACTGTTTTGATGATTGTAGCTTTATTCAGTAATCTGAGGTCAGGGAGTCTGATTCCTTCAACTCTACTTTTCTTTCACAGATTGCCTTGACTCTTCGGGGTCTTCTGTGTCTCCATACAGATTTTAAGATATTTTATTCTAGTTCTAAAAAAATGCCATTGGTAATTTGATAGGGAATTGCGTTGAGTCTGTGTTTTGCCTTGGGTAGTATAGTAATTTTAACATTATTAATTGTTGCAATCCAAGAACATGGTATATCTTTCCAGTTGTGTCATTTTCAGTTGTTTTCATCAGCTTCTTAATAGTTTTTGGCATGTAGGTCTTTTGTCTCTTTAGATAGGTTTATTCTTAGGTATATATTCTTTTTGATGTGATGATTGTTTCTTGAATTTCTCTTTCTGATCTTTCATTTCTAGTGTATACAAATGGAATAGATTTCTGTGTATTAATTTTATATCCTGCAACTTTACCTAATTCTTTAATAAGCTCTAGTAATTTTATAGTAGTGTCTTAGGGGCTTTCTATGTATAGTCTCATGGCATCTGCATATAGTGACAGTCTTACTTTTTCTTTTCCAATTTGGATTCCCTTTATTTCTTTTTCTTCTCTAATTGCTGTGCCGAGGACTTACAAAACTGTGTTGAATAAAAGTAGTGAAAGTGGACATCCTTGTCTTGTTCCTGATCTTAGAGGAAATGTTTTCAGCTTTTTACTGTTCAGTATGATGTTAGCTATAGGTTTGTTATATATAGACTTTATTATGTTGTATGTTCCCTCTGTCCCACTTCTGGGAGAGTTTTTGTTATGAATGCATGTTGAATTTTGTCAGAAGATTTTTCTGCATTTATTGAGATGGTCATACGGTTTTTATTATTCAGTTTGTTGATGTGATGATTCATACTGATTGATCTGTGGATATTGAAAAATCCTTGCATCCCTGGGATAAATCCCACTTGATCATGGTGTATGATCCTTTTAATGTATTGTTAGATTTGAACTGCTAGTATTTTGTTGAGGATTTTTGCATCTATGTACATCAGTGATATTAGCCAGTAATTTTCTAGTGATATTTGTTTTTTGTTGGTATCAGGATGATGGTGGCCTCATAGAATGAGTGTGGGAGTGTTTTACTCTGCAGTTTTTGAAATAGTTTCAGAAGTAAAAGTGTTAACTCTTTTCTAGGTGTTTGATAGAATATACTTGCGAAACCATCTGGTCCTCGACATTTGTTAGTTGGGAGTTTTTAAATCACGGTTTCAATTTCATTGCTTGTGATTAGTCTATTCATATTTTCTGTTTTTTCCTGCCTCAGTTTCAGGAGTTGTACCTTTCTAAGAATTAGTCCATTTCTTCCAAATAATCCATTTTATTGACAGATAGTTGCTTGTAGCAGTCTCTTATGATTCTTTGTATTTCTGTGATAATGTGTAGTAACTTCTCCTTTTTCATTTGCAATTTTATTGATTTGAGCCCTCTCCTTTTTCTTGATGAATTAGCTAGAGGTGTATCAGTTTTGTTTATCTTTTCAAGTAGCCTACTTTTAGTTTCATTAATCTTTTCTGTTTCTCATTTCTATTTCATTTATTTCTCTGATCTTTATGATGTCTTTTCTTCTAATAACTTTGGATTTTGTTCTTTAGTTGCTTTCGGTGTAGGATTAGCTCATTTATTTGAATTTTTTCTTGTTTCTTGAGGTAAGGTTATATTGCTGTAAACTTCCATCTTAGAACTCCTTTGCTGCATCCCAGGGGTTTTGAATTATCATGGCTTTTTTTTTTTTTATTTGTCTTTAGGCATTTAAAAATTTCCTCTTTGATTTATTCAGTGATTCATTGGCTGCTTAGTAGCATATTGTTTAGCCTCCACATGTTTGCATGTTTTTTTGGATTTTTGTTGGTTTTTTTTTTTAACAGTTTTTCTTATAGTTGATTTGTAATCTGATAATGTTGTGGTTGGAAAAGATGCTTGATATGGTTTTAATGTTCTTGAGTTTACTGAGGCTCTCTTTGTGGGCCAGTGTGTGGTCAGTCCTGGAGAATGTTCCATGTGCATTTGAGGAGAATATGTATTCTGTTGCTTTGGGGTGGAATACTCTATAAATATCAGTTAAGTCCATGTGCTTTAAAGTGTTAAGACATGTGTTTCCGTATTGATTTTCTGTCTGGGTGATCTGTCCATTGATGAAAGTGAAGTGTTAAACTTCTCCCTTTTTATCTTTTGTTATTGTTGGTTTCTCCTTGTATGGCTGTTAGTATTTGTCTTATTTATTGAGGTGCTCCTAAGTTGGGTGCATATATATTGACAGTTGCTTTGTCTTCTTTTTGGATTTATCCCTTAATCATCATGTAGTGTTCTTCTTTGTCTCCCGTGACAGTTTTTATTTTAAAATCTGTTTTGTCTGATATGAGTATTGCTATTCCAGTTTTCTTTTGATTTCCATTTACTTGGAATACCTTTTTTTATCCCCTCACTTTAAGTCTTTATTGTCTCTAGATCTGAAGTGGGTCTCTTGTAGACAGCATATGTATGAGCCTATTTTTTTGTGTCCATTCAGCCAGTTTGTGTCTTTTGTTTGGAGGATTTAATCATTAATGTTAAAGGTAATTATCGATATGTGTTTCTTATTGCCATTTCATTAATTGTTTTGGATTTATTTTTGTAGGTGTTTTTTCTTCCCCCTTCTTTCGTTCTCTTGAGATTTGATGGCTAACTTTAGTGTTTTGTTTGGATTCTTTTTTCTTTTATGTGTGTGTATCTATTGTAGATTTTTGGTTTGTGGTTATCATGAGGTTTTGTAATAGCAGTCTGTATATAAACAAGATTGTTTTAGGTTGCTGATCTTTTAATATCAAATGCATCTCTAATATTCTGTATTTGTGCTCTCCTCACAATTTCTGGTTTTGAGATTATATTTCTGTGTGGATGATTTCCTGCCTTTACTATATATTTGCCTTTACCAGTGAGCTTTTCCATTTGTAATTTTGTTGCTAGTTGTGGCCTTTCTTTTCTACTTTGAGAAGTTCCCTGATGATTTTTGCTGAAATGCGTCTTGTAATCATAATAAGATCAACAAGAGCTGGTCCTGCCACAGCATTAACTCTGGAAGGGGAAATGTCTGTGGAGGCTCACCTCTGTCCTGGGTGGGCCTTTAGGTACTTCTGATTCGTAGCAACATTATTAATAAGCTGAAACTGACACACAAGTTAGTATGTTTATCTCTCTTTTAAAGTGAGGAAATTAACCAAATGACTCTTTTTCTTTGACTTGATCTGACAATTCCTTTTGGAGTTTTTGAGGTAGAGTTGTCAGAGTCCTACTGTTTAATACTGACAATTATGGCCAATCCAGAGATAGTTCAGACATTTATTCAGCCAAGGCAATACTTGGTGCCATCTAATAGTGAATCATACCCAGTGGGTATGAAGTAATGTCTTATGTTTGTTTTTTTGTAAATACTTTATTGATATATAATTCAATTCCTTGCATTTAAAGTCATATGTTTCACCCTTAAAAATGTACAGTTCAGTACTTTGTATTATCCTCACAGAGGTGTCCAGCCATCACTACCCTCGAGAAACCCCTGTGCTTATTAGATATCACTTCCTAACTCTCTGTTCTTCCCCAGTTTCTTAGACAACCACCAGTCTAGTTTCTGTCTCAGTAAATTTACCTTTTTGTCTCAGTAAATTTGAATCATACAATATTTGGTCTTTTGTTACTGACTTCTTAAGCTCATGTAATGTTTATAAGGTTCATTCATGTTTTATCACTTCAATTCAGTTCAGTTCAGTCGCTCAGTTGTGTCTGATTCTTTGTGACCCCATGGACTGCAGCACACGAGGCCTCCCTACCAACTCCCGGAGTTTACTCAAACTCACGTCCATTGAGTCGGTGATGCTGTCCAACCATCTCATCCTCTGTCATCCCCTTCTCCTCCCGCCTTCAATCTTTCCCAGCATCAGGGTCTTTTCCAGTGAGTCAGTTCTTTGCATCAGGTGGCCAAAGGATTGGAGTTTCAGCTTCAGTATCCGTCCTTCCAATGAATATTCAGGACTGATTTCCTTTAAGATGGACTGGTTTGATCTCCTTGCAGTCCAAGGAGACTCTCAAGAGTCTTCTCCAATACCATAGTTCAAAAGCATCAATTCTTTGGTGCTCAGCTTTCTTTATAATCCAACTCTCACATCCATACATAACCACTGGAAAAACCATAGCCTTGACTAGACAGACCTTTGTTGGCAAAGTAATGTCTCTGCTTTTTAATATGCCATCTAACTTTTCTTCCAAGGAGCAAGCATCTTTTAATTTCATTGCTGCAGTCACCATCTGCAGTGTTTTTGGAGCCCCCCAAAATAAAGTCTGTCACTGTTTCCATTGTTTCCCCATCTATTTGCTATGAAGTGATGGGACCGGATACAATGATCTTCGTTTTCTGAATGTTGAGCTTTAAGCCAACTTTTTCACTCTCCCCTTTCACTTTCATCAAGAGGCTCTTTAGTTCTTTTTCACTTTCTGCCATAAGTGTGGTGTCATCTGCATATCTGAGGTTATTGATATTTCTCCCGGCAATCTTGATTCAGCTTGTGCTTCCTCCAGCCCAGCGTTTCACATGATGTACTCTGCATATAACTTAAATAAGCAGGGTGACAATATACAGCCTTGACATACTCCTTTTCCTACTTGGAACCAGTCTGTTGTTCCATGTCCATTTCTATCTGTTGCTTCCTGACCTGCATATAGATTTCTCAGGAGACAGGTTAGGTGGTCTGGTATTCCCATCTCTTTCAGAATTTTCCACAGTTTCTCGTGATCCACACAGTCAAAGACTTTGGCATAGTCAATAAAGCAGTAGATTACTACTGTTTGGCATAGTCAATAAAGCAGAAGTATCACTTATCAGTACATAATTCTTTCATGACTGAATAGTATTCCACTGCATTGATATACTACATATTCTATAACCACTGATCAGTTGATGGACATTTGGGCAGTTTCCAACTTTTAGATATCATGAATAATGTTTCTGTGAATGTTTGTATACAGGTTTTTGTGTGGACATATGACCTCATTTCTGTTGTGTATAAACCCAGCATTGTTGAGTCAAATGGTAATTCTATGTTTAGCTATTTGAGGCACCCCAAGACTGTTTTTGAAAGTGGCTGCATTGTTTAACATTTATGCCTGTAGTGTGTACAGGTATCTTCATCATAGTTTAAAAAGTTCTTCTCATGACTTTGAGTTACTGTCTAATGTCTTATCATTTCTACCTGCAGAATGCTTTTTAGCATTTCTTGTGGAGCTGGCCGTTTAACAGTGAGATCTCTAAAGCTTTTGTTTATCTTAGAATGTCTTAATTTCTACTTCATCTTTAAAGAACTGTTTTGTCAGATATAAAATTCTCATTTGACTTTTTTCTCTTTGAGCTCTTTAATTATATCATCCAATTTCTTCATGACCATATTGGTTTCTGATGAGAAATTGCTATGAGTCTTACTGAGAATGCCTAATTGAGGATTCCTGTATGTAATGAGTCATTTCTCTCTTGCTGTTTTTGATGTTCTCTTTATATTTGTCTTTTGGTGGTTTGATTTTTAATGTGTCTCAGTGTGCATCAGTTTGCATTTATCATCGTGCAATTCATTCAACTTCTTGGATTTGTGTGGTTCATGGTTTTCATCAAATTTGGGGAGTTTGGGGCCATTGTTTTTCAAATATTCTTTCCCTTTTCTCAACTTTCTGTTCAAATCTCTGAAACTGTCATAATGTAATGTTGGCAGACTTGAATGTATCCCACAGGTGTATTAGTTTTGTCCATCTTTTTCCTTTTCTTCCCCTGCTCTTCAGACTAGATAATCTAATTGACTTATCTTTAAGTTATTATTTTATCTAAACCTGTTTTTGAAACAGTCTAGTGAATTTTTCATTTCAGGTGTTGTACTTCTTTGTTCCAGATTTTCACTTTTTATACTGTTCCTCTTTGTTTACACATCTTTCTCTTGGTTCCTTTAGTTTTTTTGTCCATGGCTTCCTTTAGCTCTTTGAGCACATTGAAGGCAGCAAATTAAAACTATTTAATAATTTTGATTGATTAAATCACTTTATGACTTAATCAACCATTAAGATTGACTCTATTAACTCTAGAGCCATGGACCAGAGTTTCACATTAGGAATACCAGCTGCCATCGGTAAGCCCTTCCTGAGCAGAGAGCAGAGTGGAAGTGCTGCTAATTTTTCCCACCATTTAAAAATTTTCTTTTTCCTGACTCAGGAATTGCTTGGTTGTTGCATATCTTTGACTGTTTTCCAGAATTCTCATGAAGTTGCTTTCGACAGTTTTTACTGTTTTTTGTTGTCGGTTTTGTATAGGAATATACCGTTTTCCCTGATGTCACTCTGCCCTTACTTCTGTAATCATGGTTTATTTTAGTTCTTCAAACATTTATAGCGACTGCTTTGAAATTTTTGTTAAATCTTACATCTGGGACTTCTTATAGGCATTGTCTGTTACCTTCCTGTTTTCTTGCCCAAGGATTACATTTTCCTGTTTCTTTGCATATCTCATAATCCTTTTGTTAAAAACTGGACATTTTAGGTAATATAGCACATCCAGATTCTGATTCCTTTGGGGGATTTTAAAATTATCTTTCTGTTACTGATTTTTTTAAAAAATTTTTTTCTATATTCATAGTGCATACTCTATATAATTTCAGTCCTCTGAAATTTTTGAGACTTTCATTGTTACTTAGGTTATCTACTCTCTTGTTTAATGTTTCACATGCATTTGAAAATAGTGTATAGTCTGACTTGCTAGGTGTAGTGTTCTCTAAATGTAAACTAAATTTGGTTAATTTTAAATTTTATATCCTTTATTTATTTTGTCTTCTCGCAGTTTCTGAGAAATTTTGAATGTATGTTTCTCCTTCTGGTTCTGTGTTTTTTTGCTTCATGTATTCTATTGAGCCTTGAAATAAGTGGGGCTTCCCTGGTGGCTCAGACGGTAAAGCTTTTGTTCTGCAATGCAGGAGACCGGGGTTTGATCCCTGAGTTGGAAAGATGCCCTGGAGAATGGCTGCCTACTCCAACATTCTCACGTGGACAATTCCGTGGACCAAGGAGCCTTGTAGGATACAGTCCCTGTGTCTCAAAGAGTCAGACAAGACTTTGCGACTGTCACTTTCACTTTATTAGTGAAACACACATTTAATATTATTATGTCTTCCTGTTGAGATGGCCCTCATTACTGTGAAGTATTCCTTTTTATCTCAAATAATCTTTCTTTTTTTAAAAAAGTTTACTTAGTTTAATGCTCATGTTGACTCATCAGGGTTTTTTTTTGACATATGTTTTCATGGTGTATAATTTTCCTACTTTTTAGCATCAACCTATCTATATCCTTTTGTTTAAATTAGTGTTAGTCAATCATCCTCGACTCTTTGCAACCCTATAGACAATAGCACGCCACACTCCTCTGTCTGTGAAGGATTCTCCAGGCAAGAATTCTGGAGTCGGTTGCCATTTCCTCCTCCAGGGGATCGTCCCAACCCAGGGATCGAACCTGGGTTGTTTATCCTTGTAAATAACACAGTTTTCTTTTTAATAATCCAGACTAATATATGTATTTTATTGGCTTATTTACATTTATGTATAATAGAATTACTGATGTGTCTGTGTTTATAACCTTGTTTGTTTTGTATTTTATGTATCTTTAAGTTTTCTTCTTTTCTGCCTTTTTTAGGTTGATCAAGTATTTTTCTTTCTTTTTTTACTTCATCTCTTCTGTTGGATTTTTTTTTTGAACTAGTTTTTGTATTTTTCTTTTGGCAGCTACCCTAGATATTATACTGTACATTTTTTGGCTTATTACAGTCTTAAGCTAGCATGTTATTTTTCAAACAATTTGAGAATTTTATAACAATTTAACTGTGTTTACTTCTTTTCATGTTTGGTGTTACTAATCTGTTTTACTTTTATACACATCACAAACACACAGGTATACAAATTATTATTGATTTAAATGGTTATTTTTCTTTTACTCTTTCCTGTTCATTTGTCATACAGTTCCATGCTTTCATCTGTCATCATTTTCCTTCAGCATAAAGAACTCCTTTTAGTATTTCTTGTATTGCAGATCTGCTGGTGACAGATTCCTTCAGCTGTTGTTTATCTTTACTTCACTCGAACCTCTTGATACATTTTTTACCTTTGCTCAAGAAAATCAGTTCAGTTCAGTTCAGTCACTCAGGCGTGTCCGACTCTTTGCAACCCAGTGAATCGCAGCACGCCAGGCCTCCCTGTCCATCACCAATTCCCGGAGTTCACTCAGATTCACGTCCATCGAGTCAGTGATGCCATCCAGCCATCTCATCCTCTGTCGTCCCCTTCTCCTCCTGTCCCCAATCCCTCCCAGCATCAGAGTCTTTTCCAATGAGTCAACTCTTCGCATGAGGTGGCCAAAGTACTGGAGTTTCAGCTCAAGAAAATCAGAGCCAGACAAAAGTTAATGTGATAAAGATGTACTTTTTTAAACAATAGTAAGGAAAGCTACTCCAATGTAGAAATGAGCTTAATTCTGAATACAGTCTGAAAAAGTGGAAATTTATAGCCAAGGAACAAGTAGGATGGGGACACTGGGGAATCACAAATTACTGGAGGAGACATCAGGTCTGGGGGGGATTCTTGCTGAGCAGAAGATCATGGTGATTCAGATACCAGCTGGGGGATTAAAGGAGTGCAGAATTTGATCAGATATGTCAAAGGTGGCAAAATCTTGCTAAATGGATTTAAGCAGGATTCCTGCTTAAATTGGACTCTTCAAGGAAATAAACTTTTAGGGTTACTTAGGGGAGGGTTCAGAGAAGCCTGACTAAAAGTTGGTCTAGGAAAGAATCTTTGTCAGCACTATACTTTTGTGTTTTCTTGTGGTCTTTACTATCATGCATTTAATTTCTTGTTTTGTAATTCTCTAATGGCTTCTCTGGGTCATCTACGAGGAGATCCTTAAAGTTAGGCAATGTTTTCATTTTTGTATTTTCCATACCTATCTTGTACATATTATAGAATAGAGACTGTTAATATTGGTGGAATGACTGTTCTTGGTCTAAAATGATATGGAATTGAATCACAGTTTTGGTAGTGGCTTAGAAAAGAAGAAACATTTTGAATTTAATTTTTTTATTAAATAAAAATAAGAATAATTTGGACTTAGTGTGTAGGGAAAGAAAAGGAATTAAAAGTGACTTTGAGGTTTCTTTGAATCTCTTCAGTATAATGTATATCTCAGACACAGTGTCACTGCCTTTTCTTTTTTCCTGCTGCTGCTAAATCGCTTCAGTCGTGTCTGACTCTGTGCGACCCCATAGACAGCAGCCCACCAGGCTCCCCCGTCCCTGGGATCCTCCAGGCAAGAATACTGGAGTGGGTTGCCATTTCCTTCTCCAGTGCATGAAAGTAAAAAGTGAAAGTGAAGTCGTGAAAAGTGAAAGTGAAGTTGCTCAGTCACGTCCAACTCCTAGCGACCCCATGGACTGCAGCCCACCAGGCTCCTCCGCCCATGGGATTTTCCAGGCAAGAGTACTGGAGTGGGGTGCCATCGCCTTCTCCGTTCTTTCTTCCTAGAACAGTGCAATTAGCATGAACTAGTTAGAAAAAATGTGAATTAAGTATTAATATATAATTGCCATTCTGGAATAAGATGGTGTGACTAAACATGACGTAAGCACTGTCTTTTGCTTTTGTTTGCCGTGTGACCTAACCAGTTCTGACCCTTTTGTGCCAATTTATATGGACACATTTGTTTTCCTATTTTGATACATATAATTAAGGTTTGGAGTCTTACTTCTATTAAGAAATCATTATTCAACATTTTAAAACATCCTGATGTTTCATCAGTATGAGTTCACTTTTCCTATATGGAAGCTCCCATATAATCATACAGGGATGTACAACCCCCCTCCCTGTCATACAGAGTCATTAGGATTTTGAGATCATTATTTTATAGCATGGAATCATATTATACACTCTTATGTGCTTCTTGCTTTTTTCATGAAAACATACATTGTGAAAAATCTGTTCAAACCAACTGCCTTTGTACTAACTCATTCTTTTTATTAAATTTCATAAAGGTCCATGGAATGGATTATACCACCTCAGTTTTTTTCATATTTTCTGCTCTTGAATTTACATTTTATTTCTTTTTAATTTCTTACTACTATACTACATTTTCAGGAGTACCCAGGAGAGATTGCTGGCTTAAAAACACATTTTAAATTTTTATGACATTGATTTCTCATGACTGTATAGGTACTACTTTCTCAGAAGTTGTGCTAGTTTACATTTCTAGCAATTATGTAGTGTAGTTCCCTTTTCACTACAGTTCAATCAGCACTAGATGCTATCCCTCTTAGGTGAATGGGGATAAAGTGATATTACTTAATTTAAATTTACATTTTCTTCAATACTAATATTTCCATTCTTTCTCTTGCTTTTTAGTCTTGTGGATTTGCTTCACTGTGAATAACTTATTTCCATTTGTTTTCCATTTTCACTTTTAATATTTTTGTTTTGCCTTTTGAATCTTGATTTTTATTATAACATATTTCAAGTAATTCTGTGTGTAGAATGGTAAAATACATATCAGTGTGCTTACTACTTCTCAAATTTATCGTTTTGTCATTTAACTACAGACTTTTTTCTAATATGTTATCATGATGTTTAAAGTGTCACTTAATTGTGTTTGAGTGACTCCATGAACTGTAACCTACCAGGCTCCTCTGTCCATGAAATTCTCCAGGCTAGAATACTGGAGTGGGTTGCTATTTCCTTTTCTAAGGGATCTTCCTGACCCAGAGATTAAACTTGGGTCTCCTGCATTGCAGGCAGATTCTTTACTCTCTGAGCCGCCATCCTGATGAGTTATGTTAATAGATTTTCTTAATTTAGCCATCTCTCTAATCTTCAAATAAATGAACTTTGTCATACTTTTTTAAAGAAACATCGCTTGATTTTGTTTGCAAATGTTTAATTTAGGATTTTTGAATTTATTTTGGTAAGTGAGATTTATCATTTTATAATGTGTTTGGTTTTGATATCATGGTCAAATTGAATTAAAAATGTGTCAGTTTTCCTGTTCTCTTTTTTCTTAGTATTTGTTTCTGATATAATTGAAATGTGAATAGAAAACATGATATGTATGACCAGTCTCTAGCATTTTTGGAGACTTGTTTTTAGCCTCCACATGATTGGTATGTACTTGTGTGGGTTCTCTCTGTGTTTGGAAATAATATACATTATTTAATTTTGTGGTTTAAGTGTTCCATATGATTTCTTAAGTTCACTGGCCTTCAGCCTTTTGTTAATGTACCTTCTAAAATATTTTTGAAAAAAAAAATCACATATTTTTGCATTTTAAGTTGATGTTTAAAAGTTTTCATTGTAAGTTTAAATAGTTCAGAGAATATAAGAACAAGTATATTGTGTAAAACTTGATATTTAAAAATAAAAACTGTTTCATTGTTCTTTTTAAAGCACCTGGTGACTCAAATATTTTAGTTATTTGGTACCCTCATTATTATTTAAAACAATATTGTTGGGTTAATCCATTATTATTGGGTCAACTTTACTGTACAAAATAACTAAAAAAAGTAGATAAACTGTTTTTTATAATGTATTTGAAAGAATCCTAACAGTCAAATGTTATAATATAGGGGGAAAATATATTTAATTAAGAACTTACTTGTAAGTGGTGTTGAAGCAGAAGATTTTGACTGCTGCTACATTTTGCACAGATTTTAAGAGTTATTGATTCAGCCCCACTGCAGATTATAGATGTTATTATAAATGTACTTAATATCTGTAATAATTTGTTTCTGTTTCTTTCTTAGGAATCACACCTGTATATCATAGTATGTTTGCTTTAATGAGTGAAACAGAAAGGATCTGGTATCCACCCAACCATGTCTTCCATATAGATGAATCAACCAGGCAAAACATACTCTACAGAATCAGGTACTTTCTCCAGTAAAGTAGTCACTTTTAACTTAATGGTAAAAGGCAAAGTGGGAGAAATTATCAACCATACTTTTTAATTGCAAGGTCTTTAATGTCGAAGACCAGAACCAGTTAGCATCTGGTCTTCATTTGGGCTTCCCAGGTGGTGCTAGTGGAAAAGAACCCACCTGCCAATGCAGGAGACATGGGTTTGATCCCTTGGTTGGGAAAATCTCCTGGAGGAGGGTGTGGCAACCCACTCCAGTATTGTAGCCTGGAGAATCTCATGGACGGAGGAGCCTGGTAGGCTGCAGTCCATAGGGTAGTAGAGTCTGACACTACTAAAGTGACTTAGTATGCACACACACTTCTTCTTTTAAGATTCTCTTTCCCCACTAGATAAAGTGTTCATACATGCTCTTTTACTAGGATGCTCTGAGAATAAAGCTGTTTTTGGTAGGATGCTACTTTTCCACTTAAGATTATAATTAAAATTTGAATGGATAAGAATGACCTTTACTTGAAAAATCCTAAATGCTTGTAATACTGATAATTTCTCAGAAAACTTGATGTTTTATATAATAATCTGTGATCTCACATCCATTCTTTCTGAAAACCTTTTTCAGCTGAAGTGAAGGAAGGATAAGATTTTGCCAGTGATTATTTACAACCTCAAATTACAAATTGTTTAATAATTTTTGGTAATGTGTAATACCAAGTTACAGAAATCCAGAAGTATTTTATGATTTAAAAGGATGAAACAAAGACATAAGTCCAGTCTGTTCTTACTTCTGAAATAGATCAGTTCCATAGAGAGTCAGTGTTGCATAGTAAAACATGACCATGGACTCATTCATGATTATAACAAGGAAAGAAAACCTTAGTAAACTAAAAGTCAAGGGAGACATTCATACCATGATTAAAGGATATCTGCAAAAAACATGTGGCAGATAATATTCTTAAATGATAAAATATTAGCATCATTCTCTTCTAAAGTCAGGAATAAGCTAAAAAGCAAAGATCACATGTATATAGTTATCTACTTGTATATAGGATTTTGGTGAAGTTCCTAACCAATATAGTAAAACAGGAACAATATTTCATATTTGAGAACAAAGAAGGAAAAAATCATTATTTGGAAATGATGTGATTGTTAACAAAAAACTATAAGCAAATCTACAGGCATCAGTAATAACCATTCAGAAGAAGGCTATATTTATGGGATCAGTATGTTAAAGTAGCCATTTCCATACACCATAAACAAACTGAAAAGAGGTCACTTAAAGACTAATAAAAAAGAAAAAAACCACAAGGTACTTAGAATTAAACCTATTCAAATTTATTAAGACTTTTATGCAGGTTTTAAGACTTTTCAAATTTGTGTTATTTAAAGAAGCAGAGTAATATGCAACATATGTTTCACAGAATATCAGTATCTTATTAAGAATATTTTCTTTATCAATTTCTATAATTTCTTTCTGTAATCAGCAAGTAGTATATCTTTTTATTTTAAAATGTCTGTAGAACAGGAATCTGCAGTCTTTTTCTATAAGAAATCAGATAGTAAATATTTTAGGCGTTGTGAAGAGTAGTTTGCTGATCTCTTCTAAAGAATTAAAAAATGTTTCCCTTATCAAATTCATGACTTCCTCCTACTTTTAAACTAAGGGGTCACATATGCACTGCTACCTATAATTACAAGTACTGAGGATAATGTAACCAGAAACTGCCCCAAAGAGATTTTATATAATTTTTAAAAATTGTGCCTGTCTGTGGTTTAGA
>SJYQ01002598.1:897512-916630 GCA_006410935.1 Redunca redunca | reverse complement strand
AAATCCAAAAAATCATAGTAGAAGATGACAGACATAATACTTTATTAACAGTAATAGTCTTAAGTGTAAATGAATTAAACTCTCAAAAAGCAGAGACTGAAGAACTAAATTTTTTAAAAATATATAGATTACATCCTGTCTATAAGAGGCACACTTTGCACTCAAAAACACAAATAACTTGAAAGTAAAGGACTGAAGAAGATATACCAGGCATTGAGTAACCAAAAGAGAATAGAGAAGCTATATTATCAAGCAAAGTTGATTATATAAGATATATGTTGTTGGTAGAGGTAGGGGAGGGACATTTTATAATGATCAACAAGTTTATCCATTAGGAAGCATAATTTTTGCTTGTAATTACTATAAGTTGGATCCAACTACAGAGCTCCAAAATAAATGAAACAACAATGAAAAAATTAAAAGGAAAACTGGACAGTTCA
This sequence comes from Redunca redunca, assembly GCA_006410935.1. Taxonomy (NCBI): domain Eukaryota; kingdom Metazoa; phylum Chordata; class Mammalia; order Artiodactyla; family Bovidae; genus Redunca; species Redunca redunca. The sequence goes on along the minus strand of SJYQ01002598.1, from coordinate 916,190 downwards.
ACAATAATAGTTGGAGCCTTCCGTAAAGCGTCTGTCTACAATGTGGGAGACCTGGGTTTGATCCCTGGGTTGGGAAGATCCCCTGGAGAAGGAAATGGCAACCCACTCCAGGACTATGGCCTGGAAAATCCCATGGACAGAGGAGCCTGGTAGGCTACAGTCCATGGGGTCGCAAAGAGTCGGACACGACTGAGCAGCTTCACTTCACTCAATGCCTTACTTTCAGTAATGGACAAAACAACCAGACTGAAGATTAGCATGGAAATAGAAGACTTGAATAACACTGTAAACTAGCTAGACATACACACATAGAACACTGTACCTAACGACAGGACAATACATATTCTTTTCAAGTGCATAGGGAATATTCTTCAGGTTAGATCATATGTTAGTCCATCAAATGAATCTCAGTAAATTTGCTCATGTTGAAATCATACAAAGTATGTTCTCTGACCACTGTGGAAGTAAATTAGAAATCATTAACAGAAGGAAAACTGTACAGTTCACAAATATATGGTAATTGACAACACTATTCTGAATAAATAATGGGTCAAAGAAATCACAAAGGAAAATAGAAAGTATTTTGATATAACTGGAAATGAAAACGGATCATATGAAAACTTAGGTGAGTGAGTGAAGTCGCTCAGTCATGTCCGACTCTTTGCGACCCCATGGACTGTAGCTTACCATGCTCCTCCATCCATGGAATTTTCAAGGAGTGGGTTGCCATTTCCTTCTCAAGAGGATCTTCCCGACCCAGGGATTGAACCTGGGTCTCCCACATTGTAGGCAGATGCTTTACCATCTGAGTCTTAGGGTATGCAGCTAAAAAACATGCTTTAAAGTAAATTCATAGTTATTAAAACTATATAAAAAAAAAGTTCTCAAATCAATAACATTCCATTTTAACAAAGTAGAAAAAGAAGAGTAAATTAAACTGAAAGCAAGTTAAAGGAAGGAAATAATAAAGATCAGAGTAGAGATAAATGAAATAGAGGATAGAAAAACAAGAGAAAATGAGGAAACCAAAAGTTGGTTGGTTGCTTGAAAAGATCAACAGTATCAGCAAAGCTTTAACTAGATAAATAGAGAAGCTTAAATTATTAAAATCAGGAATAAAAGAGGTAACATTACTGTGACCTTACAAAAATAAAAAGGATTATAAGAAACAGCTGTATGCACAGCAAACTACATAACCAAGATGAAATAGAGAAATGCTTAGAAAGACAAACTAGAACTGACAAAGAAATAGAATATGTGAATTGACCTTAACAAGTAAAGAAATAGAATTCAATTAGTAATTAAAAAACAAATAAAACAAAAAACTTTGCACAAGGAAAGCCCAGATCCAAGTGGCTTTGCTGGTGAATTCTATTAAACTTTTAAGGAAATGTTGATACTTTGTTGTTGTTCTGTTGGTAAATCTTGTCCAACTTTGTGACCTCATGGACTGTAGCTTGCCAGGCTCCTCTGCCCTCTTCTATTTCCCAGAGATGGCTCAGGTTCATGTCCATTGAGTCAGTGATGCTATCTAACCATCTTATCTTTTGCTGTCCATTTCTCCTTTTGCCTTCAATCTTTCCCCAAACCAGGGTCTTTTCCAGTGAGTCGGCTTTTCACATCGCATGGCCAAAGTATTAAGCTTCAGCTTCAGCAGCATTCCTTCCAGTGAATATTTGGGGTTGGTTTCCTTTAGGATTTACGGGTTTGATCTTCTTGCAGTCCAGGGGACTCTCAAGAGTCTTCTCCAGCACCACAATTTGAAAGCATCAATTCTTCTGTACCCAGCCTTCTTTATGGTCTGCCTCTCATATCCTTACATGACTACTGGAAAAGCCATGGCTTTGACATGCAGACCTTTGTTGGCAAAGTGATATCTTTGCTTTTTAATATGCTCTCTAGGTTTGCCATAGCTTTCATTTCAAGGAGCAAGCATCTTTTAATTTCATGGCAGCAGTCATTGTTCACAGTGATTTTGGAGCCCAAGAAAATAAAATCTGTCACTGTTTATACTTTTTCTTCTTGTATTTGCCATGAAGTGATGGGACCGGATGCCATGACCTTAGTATTTTGAATGTTGAGTTTCAAGTCAGGTTTTTCACTCTCTTCTTTCACCTTCATCAAGAGGCTCTTTACTTCCTCTTCACTTTCTGCCATTAGAGTGGTATTATCTGCACATCTGAGATTATTGATATTTCTCCCAGCAATCTTGATTCCAGCTGTGATTCATCCAGCCCAGCGTTTCACATAATGTACTCTGCATAGAAGTTAAAAAAGCAGGGTGACAATATACAGCCTTGTCATACTCCTTTTCTGGTTTTGAACCAGTCACTTGTTCTATGTCCAGATCTGACTGTTGCTTCTTGACCCGCAGACAGAATTCTCGGGAGCCAGATAAGATGGTCTGCTACTCCCTTCTAGTTAAGCACTTTCCACAGTTGTGATCCACACAGTCAAAGGCTTTAGCATAGTCAGCAGAAATAGATGCTTTGCTGAAACTCCCTTGCTTTCTTGATAGTCCAGTGAATGTTGGCAATTTGATCTCTGGTTCTTCTGCCTTTTCTAAACCCAACTTGTACAGCTGGAAATTCTTGGCTCACGTACTCCTAAAGCCTGGGTTGAAGGATTTTGAGCATAATCTTACTAGCATGTGAAATGCTATACAATGTTACGAACCTCTGCCTGTAGTTCTTCACCTACTCTACCAGATCTGCTCCCTTGAATCTATTCGTCACCTCCACTGTATAATCATAACAGATGTGGTTTAGGTCATACGTGAATGGCCTAGTAATTTTCCCTACTTTTTTCAATTTAAGCCTAAGTTTTACAGTAAGAAGTTCATGATCTGATCCGCAGTCAGTGCCAGGTCTTTTTTTTTTTTTTTTAACTGACTGTATAGAGCTTCTCCATCTTTAATTGTGAAGAACATAATCACTCCAGTTTCGATAGTGACACTCTGGTGATGTCCACGTGTAGAGTCATCTCTTGGGTTGTTGAAAGAGGGTGTTTGCTAATGATCACTGTTTTCTCTTGACAAAACTATGGTAGCCTTTGCCCTGCTTCATTTTGTACTATAAGGCCAAACTTGCCCGTTATTTCAGGTATCTCTTGACTTCCTACTTTTGCATTCCAATCTCCTGTGATGAAAAGGACATCCTTTTTGTGTGTTAGTTCTAGTCTTCATAGAAATGATCAGTTTCTGCATCAGTGGTTAGGACATACACTTGGATTATAGTGATGTTGAATGGATTGCTTTGGAAACAAACAAAGATCATTCTCTTGTTTTGAAGATTGCACCCAGGTACTGCATTTTGGACTCTTGTTGATTATGAGCACTGCTTCATTTCTTCTAAGGAATTCTTTCCCACAATAGATATAATGGTTATCTGAGTTAAATTCACCCATGACTGTCCATTTTAATTCACTGATTTTGATTCCTAAGATGTACTTGTTCAGTCTTGCCATCTCCTGTTTTATTATGTCTAATTCACTTTGATTCATGAACCTAACATTCCAGATTCATATGCAGTGTTGTTCTTTACAGCATCGGACTTTACTTTCACCACGAGACACATGCACAGCTGTGTGCCATTTCCTGTATGGCCCAGCTACTTCATTCTTACTGTAGCTAATAGTAATTGCCCTCTACTCTTTCCAAGTAATAGACTGGGCATCTCCTGACCTGGGTAGGGGTTGGCTCATATTCTGTTGGTATATATTTTTGCTTTCTCATACTGTCCATGGGGCTTTCCAGGCAAGAATACTTGAGTAGGTTGCCATTACCTCTTCCAGTGGACCATGGTTTGTCAGAACTCTCCACTATGACCCCTCCTTCTTGGGTTGCCATACATGCCATGGCTCATAGCTTCACTGAGTTATGCAAGTCCCCTCACTGTGACAAGACTGTGATCCATGAAGGGAATGTCGATACTGAAAGAAGTGAAAGTGTTAGTCGTTCAGTCATGCCCAACTCTTTGCTCCCCATGGATTATAGCCTGCCAGGCTCCTCTGTCCATGGGGTTCCCCAGGCAGGAATACTGGAGTGGGTTGCCATTTCCTTCTCTAGGGGATCTTTCCTGACCCAGGGATCAAACCCAGGTCTCCTGCATTGCAGTCACATTCTTTACCATCTGAGCCACCAGGGAAACCCCTGTTAGTTATTCCCAAAAAGTGAAAAGGAGGAAACATTTCCCAACTCATTCCGTAAGTTCACCTACCAACTCCAGACAAAGAAGTCCAAAAAATAAGAAAGCCACAGACCAATGTCCTTTATAAACATACGTGTAAAAATCATCAAGAAAAAACTAGCAAACCAAATCCACCTATATGTAAAAAGGATTAAATATTGACCAGGTAGAGATTATCCTAGGATATTCCTTTAACATCTTGAAATCAGTATAATGTATGATATTAGAATAAAGAGCCAAAGCATATGATCATCTTAATAAACATAGAAGAAAACTTTTGACAGAATCCAATATTCTATTCATGGCTCAGATCATGAACTCCTTATTGCCAAATTCAGACTTAAATTGAAGAAAGTAGGGAAAACCGCTAGACCATTTAGGTCTGACCTAAATCAAATCCCTTATGATTATACAGTGGAAGTGAGAAATAGATTTAAGGGCCTAGATCTGATAGATAGAGTACCTGATGAACTATGGAATGAGGTTCGTGACATTGTACAGGCGACAGGGATCAAGACCATCCCCATGGAAAAGAAATGCAAAAAAGCAAAATGGCTGTCTGGGGAGGCCTTACAAATAGCTGTGAAAAGAAGAGAAGTGAAAAGCAAAGGAGAAAAGGAAAGATACAAGCATCTGAATGCAGAATTCCAAAGAAGGGCAAGAAGAGATAAGAAAGCCTTCTTCAGCGATCAATGCAAATAAATAGAGGACAAGAACAGAATGGGAAAGACTAGAGATCTCTTCAAGAAAATTAGAGATACCAAGGGAACATTTCATGCAAAGATGGGCTCGATAAAGGACAGAAATGGTATGGACCTAACAGAAGCAGAAGATATTATGAAGAGGTGGCAAGAATACACAGAAGAACTGTACAAGAAAGATCTTCACGACCCGGATAATCACGATGGTGTGATCACTCATCTAGAGCCAGATATCCTGGAATGTGAAGTCAAGTGAGCCTTCGAAAGCATCACTATGAACAAAGCTAGTGGAGGTGATGGAATTCCAGTTGAGCTATTTCAGATCCTGAAAGATGATGCTGTGAAAGTGCTGCACTCAATATGCCAGCAAATTTGGAAAACTCAGCAGGGGCCACAGGACTGGAAAAGGTCAGTTTTCATTCCAATCCCAAAGAAAGGCAATGCCAAAGAATGCTCAAACTACCACACATTTGCACTCATCTCACATGCTAGTAAAGTAATGCTCAAAATTCTCCAAGCCAGGCTTTAGCAATACGGGAACCATGAACGTCCTGATGTTCAAGCTGGTTTTAGAAAAGGCAGAGGAACCAGAGATCAAATTGCCAACATCTGCTGGATCATGGAAAAAGCAAGAGTTCCAGAAAAACATCTATTTCTGCTTTATTGACTATGCCAAAGCCTTTGACTGTGTGGATCACAATCAACTGTGGAAAATTCTGAGAGAGATGGGAATACCAGACCACCTGACCTGCCTCTTGAGAAATCTGTATGCAGGTCAGGAAGCAACAGTTAGAACTGGACATGGAACAACAGACTGGTTCCAAATAGGAAAAGGAGTACGTCAAGGCTGTATATTGTCACCGTGCTTCTTTAACTTCTATGCAGAGTACATTATGAGAAATGCTGGACTGGAAGAAGCACAGGCTGGAATCAAGATTGCCGGGAGAAATATCAATAACCTCAGATGCAGATGACATCACCCTTATGGCAGAAAGTGAAGAGGAACTCAAAAGCCTCTTGATAAAAGTGAAAGAGGAGAGTGAACAAGTTGGCTTAAAGCTCAACATTCAGAAAAAGAAGATCATGGCATCCAGTCCCATTACTTCACGGGAAATAGATGGGGAAACAGTGGAAACAGTGTCAGACTTTGTTTTTTTGGGCTCCAAAATAACTGCAGATGGTGACTGCAGCCATGAAATCAAAAGACGCTTACTCCTTGGAAGGAAAGTTATGAGCAACCTAGATAGTATATTCAAAAGCAGAGACATTACTTTGCTGACTAAGGTCTGTCTAGTCAAGGCTATGGTTTTTCCAGTAGTCATGTATGGATGTGAGAATTGCACTATGAAGAAGGCTGAGTGCCGAAGAATTGATGCTTTTGAACTGTGATATTGGAGAAGACTCTTGAGAGTCCCTTGGACTGCAAGGAGATCCAACCAGTCCATTCTGAAGGAGATCAGCCCTGGGATTTCTTTGGAAGGAATGATGCTAAAGCTGAAACTCCAGTACTTTGGCCACCTCATGTGAAGAGTTGACTCATTGGAAAAGACTCTGATGCTGGGAGGGATTTGGGGCAGGAGGAGAAGGGGACGACAGAGGATGAGATGGCTGGATGGCATCACTGACTTGATGGATGTGAGTCTGAGTGAACTCTGGGAGTTGGTGATGGACAGGGAGGCCTGGTGTGCTGCAGTTCATGGGGTCGCAAAGAGTTGGACATGACTGAGCAACTGAACTGAACTGAATATTCTATTTTAATCAAAATACTAAACAGGAATGGACTGGAACTTACTCAGTATGATAAAGGATCTGTGAAAAACTCCAAAGCTAATCTAATAGTTGATAGTGTAAAGCTTAATGCTTTCTTCCAAAGATCAAAAACAAGACAAGAATATCTTCTCTCAGCACTTCTGTTGAACACTGTAGAATAGATACTAGACAGGGAAATATGTCAAGGGAAGGAAATACAGGGCATCTATATTGGAAAAGAAGAGATAAAACTCTCTATTCCCAGATCTAGTATATGTGAAATCCTAAGAAATTAATAAACTGTTAGAACTAATAAATGAGCTCAGCCTAGTTGTAAGATAGAAATTCAAAGTGTATTTCTGTATGCTAGGAATTATAGTACAAATGTGAAATTAATAAAATTCCATTTACAATAGCATAAAAGAATACTTTGATTTAAACCTAACAAAAGAATTGCAGAATTTGTATACTGAGAAATATAAAATATCATTGAAAGAAATTCAAGAAACACTTAAATAAATGGAAAACTGTCTCAGGTTTGTGTGTAGGAACATTTAATATGGCAGTATTCCCATCATTAAGCTTTATTTTCAGTGTGATCTCCACTGAAGTTCTGTCTTTATTCCAGAAATTGACAGATAATCATAAAATTTGTGAAAAATCAGAGTCTTGAGAAAGAACAAAGTGGGAAGATTCACATTTCTTATATTAAAACTTAGTCCACAATCATAGTTATTAATACTGTGGTACTGACTTTAGGTTAGATATATACATTAATAGAATAAATGGAAAGTCCAAAAATAATCTCTCATATTATGGTTGTAGACGTTAGGCAAGGGTGCCATGACAATTCATGGGGAAAGAATAGTCTTTTCAACAAATGATGCTTTGACATCTGAATATCCACATGTAGAGTAATAAACTTAGACCACCAACTCACACCATTGACCGAAAAGTAACTTAAAATGGATCACAGACCTTAATTTAGTGGCTAAAACTATAAAATTCTTAGGAGAAAACATAGGACTGTATCTTTGTGTACTTAAAGTAGGCAGTATTTCAATATGGCATCAAAAGCCTAAGTAACAACAACAACAACAACAAAATAGGTTAGTTGGGATTCATCAAAGTATGTTTGTACATCAAAGGATACTGACAAGAATGTGAAAAGACAAGCCACAGAATGGAAGAAAATGTTTATAAATCATGTATCTGACAGATACCTTATATCTATAATATATAAAGAACTCTAACAGCTCAATATAATGACAAATAACCCAGTTAAAATAAATGGGCAAAGTTTTGAATAGCCCTTTCTCTAAAGAAAACAAAGGATCAGTAAGCATGTGAAAAGATACTCAACATCTTATTCATTAGAGAAATGTAAATCAGAACCACAATGGGATATCATTTACCCACTAGAATGGCAAGCATTAAAAAGATGGACAGTGATTATCAATTTTTCAAATTAACTCTTATTAAGTGGGACACAGGGTACCAGATGATGAGCCACATTTCAGCAGTAAACTGCAAAAGGAATTGAAGCAGAAAAGTTTATTCCTCTCTGATTCTTGAGGACATACCAGCGTGCCTTAAGGCATCACGTGGAAAAGTTAAGGCACACTGCAGATAGAGTCAGCCCTGGAATACATGCCTTTATTAGGGTTTGTGGGTGAGTGCTTTGGGGTTCCTGGACTAAGGCTAGACTCATTTCAAAAGAGCTGGATTTTGGTAAGCCATATGGGCGTCCACTGAAGAGGCACATAGGGATGGGCACGGAGAGGCAGGGATGACTATGGATCACAAAGGCTGTTGGGGAAATCGTATCGGGAACTTGTAATTGCTTGTGACTCTGCAGATTTCTGTCTGGAGCATGCATTTGTGTGGGGATTAATGTCAGTTTAAGGTCCGTATAGGACTCTTGAGCAAACAAAATGAATGCTGAGTCGGCAGTACCATAGAAAAATTCAGCTTAAACTCTTCCACCCAAGTGTTGGCAAGGATGTGACCTATTTGGGGCACTAATACATTTTTGTTAGAAGTATAACATAATCCAAATGCTTTGAAAGAGAGTTTGGCTACTCCTTAAAAAGATAAACATAAAATTTCATATGATTCAGCAGTGCCACCCAGGTATATATGCAAGAGAAATGAAAATATACATCCTCAGGAAAAAACAAAAAGTTTGTATATGATTATTAATAGCAACATTATTCACAACAGCAAAAAGGTGGAAACAAACCAAATGTCCATAAAGTGATGAATGGTTAATCGAAATGTGATACATCCATACAATGAAAATCTAACTGGGCAATAAAAAGAAATGAAGTACTGACATATGCTATAAATATGGGTGATCCTTGAAGAAATTAAGCTAAGTGAAATAAGGTAGAAAAATCCACATTATATGATTCCATTTATATAAAATGTCTAGAATAGATAAATTTATAGAGACAGAGTAATAGTAACTTAGGGCTGGGGAGTAGATAGGGTGGCTTGGGTGTGACTGCCAGTGAGAATAGAATTTCTTTTATGGAAGATAAATATGTTCTAAAGTTATGTTGTGGTGATATTTGTACAATGCTTTGAATATGCTAAAAACATTGAACTTTTAATGAAGTATGTCTCAATAGAGCTGTGAAAGCAGTATAGAAGTTTTTTTGTTTCTTTGAAGGACTAGTTTGTCACATCCATTTTTTTAAAAAATTGAAGTATAGTTGATTTACAGTGCTGTGCTAGTTTCTGGTGTTCAGCAAAGTGATTCGAGTTGTACATATTTATGTATATTGTTTTTAATATTCTTTTCCATTATGGCTTATTACAGGATATGGCATATCCCTGTGCTATATAGTAGGACCTTGTTGTTTATCCATTCTATATGTACTAGTTTGTATCTGCTAACTGCAAATTCTCGATCCAACCTTCCCCCACTCCCTACCCCTTTGGCAACCACAAGTCTGTTATCTATGTCTGTGAGTCTGTTTCTGTTTCATAGATAACGTTCATTTGTGTCATATTTTAGAGTCCACATATAAGTGATACCATACGGTATTTGTCTTTCTCTTTCTTTATGACTTTGCTTAATAAGATAATCTCCGGGTTCGTCCATGTAGCTGCCAGTGGTATTATTTCATTCTTTTTAAGGTAATCGCCATTTCTTAAAAGAAGAAGCAGTTGTTTCCAGTGGTATTATTTCATTCTTTTTAATGTAGTCTCCATTTTTAAAAAGAAGACACAATTGTTTTCACACCAGATTTAACATTTTCACATTCTTCCATTGATATTGCTAGAATTACATTACAATTTTTTTTGTTAATGTTTTATTTCTACATTCCTCTATTTTCTGTTATTGCTTCTATGTTCTGTGCATTGAAGAAGGCAGATTATGAATTTTAAACTTATGTTTCTTATATTTTCTGCCTGTATTATTACTGTGGTTTTATCCGTATTTTCTTTTATCCTCATTTTATATTTAACACTCTTAGTTGTGTTTTCTGATTATGGGATAATGCCTTTTGGTAGACTGGGACTGGTTATATATACGCAGTATATCTGTTTTAGAACTGTTTGGAGGCTGACTGAGTATTTTAACTGTCTCGTAGATTTTACTTTCCTTACTGGTACTGTAATGGCAGCAACAGAACCTATCGACATGGAATAGCTCGAGGTGCTGAAGCTCCTCTTCTTGATGACTTTGTCATGTCTTACCTTTTTGCTCAGGTATGATTATATTATCTTCATTGTACATGTGTTAAATTATAAATACCTTGCTGTATAGTATATTTCTTAATCTGGAAATTATTTGCATATGGGAAAACTGACGCTCTGTATGCATAGCAGGTGCAGAGAGGTAACAAAAGTGAGTCTTATCACCAGTGTTTAATGCCTTAGCTTTTGAATGTATGTGCATGTGTGCCCAGTCGCATCCGACTCTCTGCTGCAACCCAGTGGACTGTAGCCTGCCAGGCTCCTCTGTCAATGGAGTTTCCTAGGCAAGAATACTGGAGGGGGCTGCCATTTCCTACTCCAGGGGATCTTCCTGACCCAGGGATCAAAGTGGCGTCTCTTGTGTCTCCTGAACTGGCAAGCAGATTCTTTACCACTGATGCCACCTAGGAAGCCCATGGCTTATGGATAATAGACTCTAATTTATAAAGATTCCTAGAATTGGCCCTTTTGAATTTTCTTTTTTATTTTAGTGCTTTAAATGATTTTAAGAATTTCACAAAGTTTAGACTGAGTTTTACAGCATGATTCTTGTAGACCTAAGTGGCTGTAATATAGGACAGTGAAATGTCTTTAGAGGGATTTTTAAAGAAATTCCTAAACAGTTTCAGACTTTTATAAGTGGGTAGTAAAACATAAAGAAAGTAAGTAACTGCATAAAAAGTGAACTATCAATATACAGTAGTATGTGTAGCCCCTCACAGGAGGGGAGCTGATTGTTGATACTTAGCCTGAAAACTGTGTTCCAGTTACTTGTTTATTAATACTGTTTGATATTTGTGGTGTTTTGGAACATTTTAAACTGCTTTCTTGTTTATAACCTTGATTTAAACAGTAATTGAAATGTTTTGTCATTAAATTGCTTTTGAGTCTGTGTGCTGCAAGAATGAGGAGTAGTTAGTAAAGAAAGAAATTAGTGCTTTTATGTAAAGATATGCTCTTGATATTCCCAAGGTATCCAGTCAAGTTCTAAATCAGATTTGCTAATATCATGGGAATTAATCTCACAGATTCTCATAGCTCACATTTCTAAGATGTGTAGTAGTATAGTTGTTTATGAGCAACAGATTAAAGAATATTTTTTTTTGCTATATAGAGCAACTGACATTTTTATGTGTGAAGGGATATAATATACTTAATAAAGTTTATTATTTTAGCCATTTTTTAGTGATCAAAGCAGTGCATTAATTCAGGGAATTCATATTGTGTGACCTTTACCGCCATCTATCTCCAGAACATTTTTCATCTTTCCAAATGGAAACTTTTTACCCATTAAAAAGTACCTCTTTGTTTCCTTCTCCTCCTGACCTCTGGCAGCCACCTTTCTACTCTCTTTATTCATTTGCTTATTCCAGGTTAGCTCAGTTAAGTGGAACTATACAGCATTTACTTTTTTGTGACAGGCTCATTTCTCTTATCATAATGTCTTCAAGACTCATCTGTGTTGTGGAATGTGTCAGACTTTCCTTCCTTTTTAAGGCTGAGTAATACTCTGTTGTATATACCACATTTTGTTTACTCACGTCTCTTCTTAGAGAGTTGTTTTGCTTCTACATTTTGGTACTTATGAGTAATACTGTCATGAACATGAATATACAGATATCTCTGAGACCTTACTTTTAATTCTTTTGGATATATATCCAGAAGTGAGACTACTAGATCATATGGTAATTCTATTTTTAATATTTTTGGGAACTACTATAGTGTTTTCCATAGCAGCTGCACCATTTTTACATTACTGACAGTGGCACACAAGTGTTCCTCACCAACACTTTTTGATAATGGCCATTCTGATAGGTGTAAAGTGATATCATGTTCTGATTTTGATTTGCATTTCTTTAATGATTAATTATGTAGAGCATTTTTGTAAGCTTATTGGCCTCTTGTATATTTTCTTTGGGGAAATTTCTGTTCAAGTCCTTTGCCCATTTCTTTAATCAGGTTATTTAGGGTGTTGTTGTTGTTGTTGTTGTTGTCTGGTTCTGGCTGCTAACCCCTTATTAGATATATGATTTGCAGTTATTTTCTCCCGTTCTGTGAGGTGCCTTTTCACTGTTGACTATGTCCTGTGATGCACAAACATTTTAAATTTTGATATAGTGCAATTTATCTATTTTTTCCTTCTGTTATCTATACTTTTAGTGTCAAATGCAAGAAATCATTGCCAAATCTATCACTGTGAAGCTTTCCCTCTTTATTTTTTATAAATATTTTATGGTTTTAGCTCTTATATTTAGATCTTTGATCTGGTTTCAGGTTTTTTTTTTAAATTACAGTTAATTTACAGTGTTGTGCTAATTTCTGCTGTACAGCAAAGTGATTCATGTATCCATATATACACTCTTTCATAGCTTCCCAGATCATGCTAGTGGTAAAGAACCCACCTGCTTTACCATGTAGGAGACACAAGAGATGCAGGTTTGACTCCTGGGTTGGGAAGATCCCCTGGAGGAGGGTACAGCAACCTACTCCAGTACTCTTGCCTGGAGAATCCCGTGGATGGGGGAGCCTGGTGGGCTACTCCATAGGGTCACAAAGCTTCGGACACAACTGAAGAGACCTAGCACGCACACATGCACACTTTTTATATTCTTTTCAATTATAGATTATCATAGGATATTGAGTATAGTTCCCTGTGCTATACAGTAGGACCTTGTTATTTATCCATTCTCTAGTTTACATCTGATAACCTGAAATTCCCAGTCTGTTCCCCTACCCCGTGCCAATCACATGTCTGTTCTGCATGCCCGAGTCTGTTTCTGTTTTATAGATAAGTTCATATTTTAGATTCCACTTATAAGGGATATCAGATGGTATTTGTCTTTCTCGTTCTGACCTACTTCACTTCTGTGATAATCTCTAGATCTATCCATGTTGCTGCAAATGGCATTGTTTCATTCCTTTTTATGGCTGAGTAGTATTCCATTGTATATATGTACCATACCTTTTTTATCCATTCATCTGTCAGGGGAGATTTAGGTTGTCTCTATGTCTTGACTCTTGTAAATAGGTTGCTGTGAACACTGGGGTACCTTTATCTTTCTGAATTACAGTTTTTTTTTCAGATATATGCCCAGGGTTGAGATTGCTGGATCATATGGTAACTGTTTTTAGTTTTTTTTTTGAGGAACCTCACATACTGTTTTCCATAGTAGCTGTACCAACTTAAATTGCCTTCAGCAGTGTAGGAGGGTCCCCTTTTCTCCATGCTCTCTAGCATTTGTTACTTGTTACTTTCTAATGACAGCCATTCTCACTGATGTGAAGTGAGGTCTCAGTGTATTCCTGTTTTGCACTGCTCCTCTGTCCATGGAGTTTCCAGGCGAGAACACTGGAGTGGGTAGCCATTCCCTTCTCCAGGAAGTCTTCCCGACCAAGGGATCAAACCCGAGTCTCCTGCATTGCAGGCGGATTCTTTACCATCTGAGCCACTAGGGAAGCCCAACAATGAATGATGTGGAGCTTCTGTTCGTGTGCCTGTTGCCCATCTGTAGTCTTCTTTGGGAAATGTCTAGCTCTTCTGCTCGTTTTTCAGCTGGTTTATTTGTTGTTTTGTTACTGAACTGTACGAGCTATGTGCATATTTTGGAAATTAGGCCTGTTAGTTGCATCATTTGCAGGCGTTTTCTCCCGTTGTATAGGTTGTCGTTTTGTTTTGTTTACATTTTGCTTTACTATGTAAAAGCTTGTAAGTCTGACTAGGTCCCATCTATTTATTTTTACTTTTTTACTTCCATTGCCTTCACAGATTGACCATAGGTAGGATGTCTGTCAGAATGTTTTGCTTATGCTTTCTTCTAGGAGTTTTACGGTGTCATGTCTTATATTGAAGTTGTTAAACCATTTTGGGTTTATGTTTGTGTATGGTATGAGCATGTGTTCTAACATTGATTTATATGTGGCTATTCAACTTTCCCAATACTGCTTGGCTGAGGAGACTTTTTCCCAGTGTATATTCTTGTCTCCTTTGTTGAAGATCAGTTGCCCATAGGTGTGTAGGCTTATTTCTGGGCTCTCCATTCTATTCCGTTGATTCGTATGTCTGTTTTTGCACCAGTCCCATGCCATTTTTATTAGTGTAGCTTTGTAGTAATGTCTGAAGTCTGGGAGGGTTATGCCTCTTGCTTTGTTCTTTTTCCTTAGGATTACTTTGGTAATTCTGGGTCTTTATGTTTTCATATAAATTTGAATATTATCTGGGAAATCCTTGCAGTCCAGTGGTTAGAACTTGGTGCTTTCACTGCCAGGTCCTGGGATTAATCCCCAGTTGGGAAACTAAGATCCTGAAAGTTGCATGCCATGGCCAAAAGAATTAGGGTGATTCCTTTTAGTTTGTGAAAAATGTCATGGTTGATTTGAAGGGATTGTGCTAAATAAAATCTGTAGATTTCTTTGGGTAGTATGACCATTTTAACAACATTTATTCTTCCAATCTAAGTACATAGGATATCTTTCTGTGTCTTTGAATAATCTTTAATTTTCTTTATTAATGTTTTATAGTTTTCAACATATAACGCTTTTACCTCCTTGATCAGATTTATTCCGAAGTCTTTTATCTTTTTTGAATAAAATAAAATTTTGTTTCAAAAGCAATTTTGTTTTAACATTCTCTTTGATATATCATTGTTAGTGTAAAAATGCAACCAAATTCTGTATGTTAATCTTATATCCTACTACCTTGCTGAATTCTTTTATCAGTTCTAGTAGTTTTTGTGTGGAGTCTTCAGAGTTTTCTATATGTAGTGTCATGTCACCTGCATGTAAGGACAGTCCTATATTTTGAGGAAATTTTTATATGGTGTAAGGTAAGAGTCCATCTTTATTGTTTTGCATGTGGATATCCAGTTTTTTCAGCACTATTTGTTAAAAAGGCTGTTCTTTTTCTGTTGAATGGTCTTGACACTCTTGTCAAAACCATTTGATGTTAACCAACTTTTACATAGCTTCCTTTATTTCAGTAGTTGTTAAGGAAAGAGAGAAACAAGCTTCTGAGAATAGGGTACTATGAAATTATGACTTTCTGCTGCTTTTATGATTGTATTATTTCATCTGTTATGCATATATGGTTTATTTGGTGGCATGCTAGTTAAGTCCCATTGATAGGCCAGGTTTTCCTAAACTATTCATTGAGCTACATTACCATAATATTAGTATTATGACATCTCATACTTTTGATCTAGAAAAATGATAGGTGATTTCCAGTTTTATCTTTCTAGAAGGGATTTTTCTTATCTAGGATGGCAAAATAATTTCATAATAGAGTCCTATTGTGTCTGGACACTACCACATGCAATTTTCTATTACTTAGTATCTCTACTTCTCTAAATCCATGCCCAGAAAATAAATAAGGTAATAGTCAACTTATTCTTAGATTTTATTGATATCAGATTAGACTTTATGCATGTTTTAGACTAAATATAGCTAATTTTTTACTATAACTATTTTCTTTCTTTCTTTCTTTTTTCCTGGCTGAATGTAGATAAAATTTCTTGGTTCAAATGTCAGCTGCCTACATGAGAAACTACTTTTCCACAGTTTTAATTAAATGAATCAATTAAGTGAATCAGTTTTATTGATGGTTAAGAAGGCTAGTTTAAAATTATATGCTTTGGCATTTGGGACTCTTTCATTTGTACTTTTTTCTAATGGTATTTGGCTGATTCTGTTGTTAGCACTGTTAGCACTGCACTAATTTTTTCATATGTTAATTGCCTTTTGGGCATGAGTTCCACAGGATATTCTCATAAACAGAATTTATTATACACTGGTCCCATATAGTATATGAAACGGAAGCAAACTATTAAAAATAATCTACCTAGCCTTTGGTTATCTGTGGCTTTTTTTAATCAAGAATGATTTACTTGCCTATTTGTAGAAGTGGAGTGAAATTAGTATTTGAAATTGAGTAAAAAGAAATATCCTTCTGTGAGTCAGTTTTGCCTTATCAATACTGAGGCCTTTGTTTTGGGTAGGTGTGTGTATGTGTGTGCTGACTGGTTATTTCATGGTTTGTGCCTTTTAGGTAGTATATTTCTTTTCTTATACAAAAATGTTTTCTAATTTGAAAGTTAGCTACCAGATAGATATACTTTTCAGTTCAGATTAGTCACTTACTCGTGTCTGACTCTATGATCTCATGATTGCAGCACACCAGGCCTCCCTGTCCATCACCAACTCCCAGAGTTCACTCAGACTCATGTCCATAGAGTCGGTGATGCCATCCAGCCATCTCATCCTCTGTTATCCCCTTCTCCTCCTGCCCCCAATCCCTCCCAGCATCAGAGTCTTTTCCAATGAGTTACCTCTTCGCATGAGGTGGCCAAAGTACTAGAGTTTCAGCTTTAGCATCATTCCTTCCAAAGAAATCCCAGAACTGATCTCCTTTAGGGTGGACTGGTTGGATCTCCTTTCAGTCCAAGGGATTCTCAAGAGTCTTGTCCAACACCGCAGTTCAAAACCATCAATTCTTCGGTGCTCAGCTTTCTTTACAGTCCAACTCTGACATCCATACATGACTACTGGAAAAACCATAGCCTAGACTAGACGGGCCTTTGTTGACAAAGTAATGTCTCTGCTTTTGAATATGCTGTCTAGGTTGATCATAACTTTCCTTCCAAGGAGTAAGTGTCTTTTAATTTCATGGCTGCAATCACCATCTGCAGTGATTTTGGAGCCCCCCAAAATAAAGTCTGACACTGTTTCCACTGTTTCCCCATCTATTTCCCATGAAGTGACGGGACCAGATGCCATGGTCTTCGTTTTCTGAATGTTGAGCTTTAAGCCAACTTGTTCACTCTCCTCTTTCACTTTTATCAAGAGGCTTTTTAGTTCCTCTTCACTTTCTGCCATAAGGGTAGTGTCATCTGCATTATCTGAGGTTATTGATATTTCCCCTGGAAATCTTGATTCCAGTTTGTGCTTCTTCCAGTCCAGAATTTCTCATGATGTACTCTGCATAGAAGTTAAATAAGCAGGGTGACAATATACAGCCTTGATGTACTCCTTTTCCTATTTGGAACCAGTCTGTTGTTCCATGTCCAGTTCTAACTGTTGCTTCCTGACCTGCATATAGGTTTCTCAAGAGGCAGGTCAGGTGGTCTGGTATTCCCATTTTTTTCAGAATTTTCCACAGTTGATTGTGATCCACACAGTCAAAGGCTTTGGCATAGTCAGTAAAGCAGAAATAGATGTTTTTCTGGAACTCTCTTGCTTTTTCCATGATTCAGCAGATGTTGGCAATTTGATCTCTAGTTCCTCTGCCTTTTCTAAATCCAGCTTGGACATCAGGAGGTTCATGGTTCACGTATTCCTGAAGCCTGGCTTGGAAAATTTTGAGCATTACTTTACTAGCTTGTGAGATGAGTGCAAATGTGTGGTAGTTTGAGCATTCTTTGGCATTGCCTTTCTTTGGGATTGGAATGAAAATGGACTTTTTCTAGTCCTGTGGCCACTGCTGAGTTTTCCAAATTTGCTGGCATATTGAGTGCAGCACTTTCATAGCATCATCTTTCAGGATTTGAAATAGCTCAACTTGAATTCCATCACCTCCACTAGCTTTGTTCGTAGTGATGCTTTCTAAGGGCCACTTGACTTCACACTCCAGGATGTCTGGCTCTAGGTGAGTGATCACATCATCGTGATTATCTTGGTTGTGAAGATCTTTTTTGTATAGTTCTTCTGTGTATTCTTGCCACCTCTTCTTAATATCTTATGGTTCTCTTAGGTCCATACAATTTCTGTCCTTTATCGAGCCCATCTTTGCATGAAATGTTCCCTTGGTATCTCTAATTTTCTTGAAGAGATCTCTAATTGTTCCCATTCTGTTGTTTTCCTCTGTTTCTTTGCATTGATCACTGAGGAAGGCTTTCTTATCTCTCCTTGCTATTCTTTGGAACTCTGCATTCAGATGCTTATATCTTTCCTTTTGCTTCTCTTCTTTTCACAGCTATTTGTAAGGCCTCCCCAGAGAGCCATTTTGCTTTTTTGCATTTCTTTCCATGGGGATACTCTTGATCCCTGTCTCCTGTACAGTGTCAGGAATCTCCGTCCATAGTTCATCAGGCATTCTATCTATCAGATCTAGTCCCTTAAATCTATTTCTCACTTCTACTGTATAATCATAAGGGATTTGATTTAGGTCATACCTGAATGGTCTAGTGGTTTTCCCTACTTTCTCCTACTTTTAAGTGCATATTAATTTTTTAAAATAAAATTATTTTTTAAATTTATGTAAAACTTAATTTCATGAGATGTTATCATATGGAAGAAGGGAGATATGTGCATAAAATATGAATGATCTTTTAGTTTAAGCCTTG